>JASDQU010438862.1:2546-18769 GCA_032191745.1 Picea mariana | reverse complement strand
AAATCAACATAGATTTCTACCAATAGGGCGGTTGAAAGGAGTAACAGTAGATCTGGACAGAGTGCACACTAATGCTGACTTTGAAGTAATAAAGATAGTGAACAACACAACACCATATCTAGCATTATTGGGATTGGATTGGGCATTTGATAACCAGGCCATAATCAACCTAAAGACATGGAAAATGACATTTGAGTCAAGAGAATACAGGTTCATTGTGCCATTGGATCCATTAGAAGGGAAAAGGTTTGTAGAGCCTACTTACTTGGACTTGGAGAAAATTAACCAGTTGTACTGAACAACTGCGCGAGATGAGGATTATGTAAACCCAACTACATATGGGATACTCAGTTGGTGCAGCATTACTTCATGTGCATTAGAATCAGATACATGTTTAGAGAACTGGCAATAGAGGCTATACGAAGTTTCCACAAGAATATGCACAGGAATAGACTGCGTAGTAAGATGGGTAGGTATGGAGATAAGGGAACCAACTAGTTTCCATGGGGAAAATGATTTGAAATAATTCTTGACACTTTATGAAGACAAAGTGTTATAAAATCAGAGACTCTTAGCACTATATATAACACTCAAGATGGTGGGGCACACAAAAAGAAACAATCAAGGATCGATACCAATGTAAGCGATTACTATGCATAAGGTTTGGCACAGAATAAAGAAGCAACCAACAGAAGAAGTATGATGGATAGGGGTCACTAGCAGAACATGTGTAGAAGTGTAGAACATTGTGGAAAATGAAACTCCCAGAAGAATGGCCTCATCATTTCGTACACACATTAGAGGGCATACCAACAAACTGGTACATGGACCAAGAACTGCATAGAGAAACTATGAGATGGACAATACTACAAAATAACTTTACGATCACTTTCTCATTCGAGCATGAGAACCCCAACATAGATGAAACACTTAAGAAAATAAGAGAGGTGATATTCATTCATGAACCAGAAGTCAAACTCATAATAAAGGAACAACAACGGAATAGATAGAAAGTGAAAGAATTGTTGTCATGCTACCATGTGCAGGAAGAAGTACCAGAGGAAGATGACCCACACAATATTTATATTGAGGAAGATGAAGGTGAAAGAGAAGTGGAAGGTCCACCTCTAGAATTAGAAGTAATTGCTGTGTCGATCAAAGTGAATAAATTCAACATTAGGACGGTTGAGAATCCCAAAATGGATAGCATCGAAGACTACTGGGATGATCAGACAGTGGAAAGCATAATAGAGTTATTTCGTGAGTACAATTGCCTTTTCCCCACAACATTCACAGAAATCAAGGGCATAGAAGGAGATCTAGGTGAAATGAAGATACCACTTAGAGATGAGGCAAGATCGATTAGACAATCACCATACAGACTAAATTTGATATAAAAGAAAAAAGTCAAAGCTGAGATCGATAGGATGCTAGAATCCAGAATCATAGAACCTATGGAAGAATCTGAATGGATAAGCCCAATGGTAGTTTAGGAGAAAAAACAAGGTGGGATAAGAATATGTGTCAACTTGAGGAAGTTGAACGATGAGTGCCTACATGACACGTTCCATACACCTTTCACTAATGAAGTGTTGAAAACGTAGGAGGACACAAAGTTTGCTCATTCACTAATGGATTCTAAGGATACCACCAGATAAAGATAGCACCAGAAGATAGATACAATACCATGTTTGCTACAGAATGGGGATCCTACCAGTACACGGCCATGTCATTTGAACTAAAGAATGCACCAACAATATTTTCCAGAGTAGTCATAGCTACGTTTAAAGAATTTATCCACCAATTTATAGAGGTATAATTGGACGATTGGAAAGTCTATAGTCTATTGAAAGACCATGTAGAGGTCTTGTGGCTGATGTTTGAAAGATGCAGGCAGTGTCATATATCATTAAACATCAAGAAGTGCATCTTCGGGACACCGTTTGGGATACTATTGGGCCATATAGTATGTAAGAAAGGGTTACTAGTAGATCCTGCAAAAATTATAGTAATCATTAACTTGCCACCACAAAAAAAAATCCTTCAACTAAGAGAAACATTGGGACACACAAGATACTACATGAAATTTATAAAAGGGTACGTGCAGATCATCACCCCAATGGTAAAACTACTAAGGAAAGACACAAAGTTCCATTGGAATGAGGATTTCCAACATGGTCTGGATATGCTAAAAGAAAAGATGGTAACAACACCAATACTAGTACTCCCAGATTGGGAGAATACATTCCACGTACATGTAGATGCATCGGCCATAGCACTTGGAGCTATTCTGGCACAACGAGGAGCAGAAGAATTGGATAATCCTATAGCATTTTCTAGTAGAAAATTGTGAGAATCGGAGCAGAACTACAATACTGCAGAGAGGGAAGGCCTAGCTATGGTCTACGTGCCTTAGAAGTTCAGACACTACTTACTGGGGAAACATTTTAAGATGTTACAGATCATTCNGGGGGGGGGGGAATAGTTTGCAGATGGCTATTGTTGTTTCAATAATTTTATTTTGAAGTAATAGTCAAACCAAGGAAGCTGAACGCAGGACCAGACCACCTGTCAAGGATCATGAAAGGAGAATAACTTACAAATCTAGAGGACAACTTTCTGAATGCACAATTATTTTCATTCAAGATTGTCGATGAATACTTTGTAGAAATCATCCAGTACTTGAGTACAGGGACTGCACCATAGGAATACAACACCGCGTAAAGAAAAACCTGGTAGTGCATGCTGTAGACTATCAGTTGATTGTAGGACACTTATACAAAATGGGCACAGATATCATCTTGAGAATATGTGTTCTAGAACATGAAAGACCAAGGATTTTAGTAGAAGCCGATGAGGTAATAGCAGGAGGACACTACGTAGAAAAATATATTATGCAGAAGGTATTGCGTGCAGGACTATGGTGGTTGACCATTCACAGAGACTTGAAAGAGTACTTCCAGAAATGTGATGTATGTAAGAGGATTGGTAAATTGAATAGAAGGGATGAGATGCCCCTACGACCACAGGTAACTTCAGAAGTATTTGAAAAATGGGCAATAGATTTTGTGGGATCAATTAACCCACCCACCATTAGGATAGGATCAAAGTACATTATCACCGTGAAAGAATACCTAACAAGATGGAAGGAAGCAACACCGGTCAAATATTACAGTGCAGAGGCAACCACACACTTCCTATTTGATCATGTGATCAATAGATTTGGTTGCCCAATTATTTTGATGAGTGACCAAGGAACTCACTTGATTAACAATACTATTAAGGCTATGACTAAGGAATTTGAAGTTCATCATCAAAAGAGTACACCATATCACCCACAGGAAAATGGAACAGTATAAGCCTTTAAAAAAATCTTGGAAAATGCATTGACGAAGTTCTGTAACATTAATAGGGACGATTGGGACCTAAAAATAGCAGTAGTATTGTGGGCATACAGGATCACATGCAAGAATTTGACAGGACACATGCCATTTATATTGGTATATGGAAAAGAAGCAGTGGTTCCATTGGAATGTTTGGTACCCAGTTTGTGCGTAGCAAAAATTACGAACATGAAAGAACGAGGCACAATACAGGATAGGCTGAATCAACTGATGATAATGGAGGAAGATAGGATCCTATCAGGGTTGCACCAATAAGTTCAGAAAGAAAGGGACAAATATTGGCATGATAGATATATCAAGAGGAAAAATTTCAAGGAAGGAGACTTAGTGTTGATGTATGACAGTAAATCCCTTCAACGCTAAGGAAAACTCAGAATGCACTGGTTAGAACCATACTAAGTAAAAACCATCATAGATGGGGGAGATATACAGTTGAAGTACTTGGGAGTCAAATAAATCAGAGGGATGATCAATGGGAGCCAACTGAATCTGTATGCGAACAATCAAACACCAACAACTTGAAAGTCACTGCGCAATTAAAAAAAAAAAGAGACAGATATAGTGTAGGACATCAAAAGGTAACAACAGAGGCATAGTGCACCAAAATTAGGAGCATGCATGCTCGAAAATGCTAGTATGATGGAAACATGGCCAATGGTCACTACAAAGAGGGAATAAGTGAAAATGACTGATATGGAAAAAGAAGCACCAATTGATGACGACTATCAGAATTGAATCCAAGAAATGACTAACGGGACGCCACATTTATCATGCTAAATGGCGACGACAAGGTAGATCAATGGAAATTATGAAGGAACCGATGGTTCAATTAAACCATAATTGTAGTAACTTCTTCGACAAGATTCACATGACGTTGGTACAAAATAAGAACACGAGAGTGGAAAGGTTATTGTGAAATTGGGCAAGGCACAAAGTGAGAGATCATACGAAGAAGAGAGTGAAGGTTGCATAGGTTGCAGAGACCACTGATATCGGTGAACAACATGATTTACCACCAGGGAACCACACTCAGTTGGGCCCCTTATTTGTTGAATTTGTTCCTAGACGACTGCAAGGACGTGCATGATCTGGGAACATAATTTCATTACTCATGGATACTCATTCTGGTATCCATGATCGGATGGAAGGAGCTGAAGTATTCATATTTTTCCACTAGAATCAAACCCTCCGATGAAGCACGCTACTTATCACTCAGAGCCGCTTCAGACTCCAAAAAAAAAAAAAGTGAATGCATCTATATTCGAAGGTTATCTCCATGACATATAGGACACCATCGCCAACACTTGGAGGGTAACACCAGCAGTGATCACATAGTATTAGGGCATAGCCAACTTAAAAGCTACTAGACATGCAATGTGGATCCAGGCATAGAAAGACCCTGAAAATCAATGGCTACAACTATGCTATTTCATTATGGAGGCGAACATAGAAATGGCCATTATAGATTGGGAAGACGAATGGAGGATTCTAGTCCTCACTCAAGAAATACCCATAGAGATAGAGCAGGAGGAGGTAATACAGGAACACACACATGTTGAGGAGGTAAGGCAAGAACAGACATAGCCTGGGGAATTAACAGTTCCCAAGAACCAAGGACAAGTCAGAACAAGGCACAACAGAAGAAAGGAGGGACATCCATGATATGCGTTCAGATGGGTAAGAAGAACAACACACAGGCACCACAAGTACAATAGAAATAGAATGAGGCAACACAGGGAAATCCATAAAGTGCTACTCCACAAGATCAAGGTGATATTAAGAGGCCAGACACCTAGACAGGAGGTGCGCTCAAGAAGGAGAAGGCACACAAAACTCCCCTAGGATACACGATCACTGAGGATGATGCAAACATGGTAGCCCAAATGATCTAGGATCGCTAAGTCGATGATTTCGATAATTTTGTGCGCCAAAGGGACATAATTGAAGAAGAGTTGACATACATGTGACAAATCCTCAGGTAGATTGGGGAAGCATAGGCAGCTGACAACAGTGTAGAAACAGGCTCTTTGACATCACATATAGGAGGTGAAGCTGGATCAAGCGAGCAAGACAGGATCCAGACGACAACACAGTTGAGCTCAACATTTCACGTCACAACTAGCATGTTTCACATGGATGAAATCGTGGGGTAGAAACCCTTCAAGGACTTGGCTCAACTACAATTGGTATTAATGCGGATACCAGCAAAATCCTTGTATAAAGTGTAGGTCAACGTTACACAGGAGGTACAGTCTCATGCATGCATAGATGCAATGGAATTGTAGTAGACAAAGGACAATCAGGATGGGATAGAATTGGTACTTGAGTAGGCCAAGCTCGAGACCAAATATAAGAAGGAACACATGAAGGGGATGGAGCAAAATTTGGTTGTAGCCTACAAGAAAATCCCAAAGAATGCGCAGACAGTCTAACTCACGGTGACAAAGAAGATTGATGAGATTTTGCAGAAAATCGATCAATACCAACAGGAGATCGAGCATCTCTGGGAGCAACTCACACCCACCATTCCACCAACAGTGAAGGAGAAAACAAAGAAGGAGGAAACAACACAGATAAAGGAGATAGAGCAACAAGTCCATGCAACAACCGACTTGTTCGAGAAATCCACACAGCTCTGAACAAAGATGGAAGAGAATCAACAGGTCCAGCAGTGGGACCAGGAAGGAAAAAAGATAGGTGTAGCTATACAAGACCTCAAGCATAGGCATAAGACAATGTCGATCACATAGCATGTCAAAGGAGAAAAGGATATGAAGAAACTACAGGAAAAACTCATAACTGTGCAGACACAAAAAAAGGTGTGCTAGGATCAAATGGAACTGCTCCAGGAGAGAGTAGTAGAGATTGTTACACAAGCAGAGGAAGATAAAACATATATGGCACAATCCCAGGAAGAATGTGCAAGGATGGCCAGCGATGAGATTGCAGTGCAGATATTGGACACACTTAAGGAGAAGATTTCATGGGCCCAAACGCAGGCAACAAAGCTCAGGGAGAAGTTCCAAGCGATCACAAGAGAGATTGATGAAGCACATGTTAGTGTTGGGGGCCTGTTGGAAGCAGGCCAAATTAGAAAGAAATATTATTTTGGGAAGAAAAGCATGCACGAGGGAAGCAATGGCTGGAAGGAAGAGCAGCACATGTGCATGCATGGAAGACCTAACGATGCTAGGGTTAGGGATTTTCTAATACATTGTAATGGTTTATGAGCTACAAATGTATATATATATATATATATATATATATATATATATACCTAGGAGGAAAGAAGGAGATATATACTTTTTTAGAGGTTGTTGTTTAGAGTAGAAAAAAGGAGTAGCTAGTTTGTAATACTTCTGTCTTACGACCCAATTTTGTAAGTTGTTAATATTCAGAGGTATTTGAGTGGTTGTCCACCATCGATCAATTACAAAATACAATATGATGATCCCAAAAAATTGGAGAATACCATAAGGAGAGCTAATTTCCTATATGATTAGCAAAATGCAAGGCCAATTTTCCAAAAAGCTTGGGAAGACAAGAAGAAATTCAAGATGGATCAAAGGAAGAAGGGAGCTAAGACACCATACTTTAGAAGCAATCCTCAGGGACAATAAAATTATAGAGAACCTATAACGATTGAGACAGGTGGTCAAAGGCCAAGACAACCACCTATTCAATGTTGGGGTTGTAAAGGAGACCATATTTTTAGAGAATTCCCTCAAAAAGGTGGCAAAGTGAGAGTTGTTCACAATGTTTAGCAAGATAAAATAGTGGAGTACATGGGAAGAAGTGTGCCTAGGATCTATGCAGTCCTGGACAACAAGCAAGCAGATTATCAGTCACATATGATTGAAGTGGAAGGTATGATCAACAAACAAACCATTACTATTTTAATTGATTCAGGAGCTAGTCATAGTTATATATATTCTAAGATGTTGGAAAGTTTTCATTTTCCAAGAAACAAACATGAAAAATCTTGGTTGGTGCAGCTGGCTACCAGAGCCAAAATAAAAGTTAATGAGATGGTTAAGTCATGTCTTATGGACATGAATGGACTGAGCACAAGGTTAGATTTGAACATCTTGCCGTTAGGTTCCTATGACTTTCTAATTGGGGTGGATTGGTTGGACCAACATCATGCTATCCTAGACTGTCATAAAAAGGCATTCAATTTACTAGATTAGGAAGGAAATCAAAGAACAGTCCAAGGAATTCCTAGGGTAGTTGCTATCAGAGAAATTTCAACAATGCAACTGAAGAAGTGTTACAAAAAAGGATGTCAAATAATTGCAACCCATATGGAGGAAGCATCTAAGGATAAGGAGCAAAGTCTGGAGGATCATGTAGTCCTAGAATATTTTGAAGACATGTTCAAGGAGGTTCTAGGACTACCCCCAAGAAAAAATATTGATTTCTTTATAAATTTAATGCCTGAACCAACTCCAATGTCAAAGACTCCCTACAGAATTAGCACACCAGAGCTGAAGAAGTTGCAAATGCAGCTTGAAGAACTTCTGAAGAAGATGTATATATGCCCAAGTTTGTCTCCTTGGGGTGCCCCGGTCTTGTTTGTGAAGAAGAAAGATGGGACATTGAGATTGTGCATCAATTTCAGACAGTTGAACAAAGTGACTATAAAGAAAAATTATCCTCTACCAGGGATTGATGATCTCTTCAATCAGTTGAGGGATGAAAGGATATTTTCAAAGATTGATCTCAAGTTGGGATACCATTAGGTAAGTATTAAATAGGAATATATCATCAATACCGCCTTCATGACAAGGTATGGTCATTATGATTTCATAGTGGTGACATTTGGGTTGTCAAATGCACCAGTTGTTTTCATGTGCCTAATGAATGGTGTTTTCTAAGAATATTTGGATAAGTTTGTCATTGTCTTTTTAGATGACATCCTTGCATATATCAATTCAGAAGAAGAGAATGAGCATCATTTGAGGATGGTGTTGCAAGTACTAAGAGAGCATCAGTTGTATGCCAAATTAAGAAAGTGTTCATTTTATCACAACAGGATTCACTGCTTGGGGCATATCATATCAGAAGATGGGATAACAGTGGATCTTGAGAATATAGAAGCCATTAGAGGGTGGAAAACACCTAAGAATGTGACAGAAGTCAGATCCTTCATGGGTCTAGTGGGCTAATATGGAAGGTTAATTGCAGGGTTTTCGAGAATAGCTCATCCCATCACTTGCTTGCAAAGGAAGGGGAAAAAGTTTCAATGGACAGAAGAATGTGAAATGAGCTTCCAACAATTGAAGTAGTTGTTAACCAATGCTCCAATTCTAAAGATTGTAGATCCGAATGAATACTTTTTGGTATGCACAGACACGTGCAAAGAAGGAATTGGTGGAGTCCTTAATCGGAACGGATTTGTAATATGTTTCGAATTCAGAAAATTGAAAGAGCATGAAAGGCTCTATGCCACTCATGATTTGGAGTTAGCATCCATAATGCACGATTTGAAGAAGTGGAGGTACTATGTCATGGGAAATAATTTTGAGCTGAGGACAGACCATAATGATCTAAAGTATTTTTTTTAATCAACCTACTTTGAATGCTAGGAAAAGAAGATGGTTGGAATTCCTCTATGAGTATGACTTTGATATAAAGCATATCAAGGGGAAAGAGAACAAAGTCGTTGATGCACTCAGAAGAAGAGTGCATGAGTTTCATGCTATATTCATTAACATGTACCAATCATATTGAAAGATATAATTGTGGAGGCTGCAAAATCAGATTTATAGTACATGGAATTGGTAACAAAATTACAACAAGGTAACATGCAACAAAAAGTCAAGGATTATGAATTGGGAATTGATGGAATTCTCTTATACAGAAACAGAGATTATGTATCCCATTTTCCTGAATTAAGGAGTGCTATTTTAAAATAAATGCACAATGTACCTTTTGGAAGCAGGCTAAATAAAAAAGAAAGGCTATTTTGGGAAGAAAGGCATGCACGAGGGAAGCGGCAGCTGGAAGGAAGAGCAGCACATGCACATGCATGGAAGACCTAACGATGCTAGGGTTAGGGTTTTTGTAATACATTGTAATGGATGATAAGATATAAACATATATATATATATATATATATATATATATATATATACACACACACACACATATATATATATATATATATATATATATATATATATATATATATATATATATATATATATATATATACACACACCTAGGAGGAAAGAAGGAGATATATAATTTTTGAGACGTTGTTGTTCAGAGTGGAAAGAAGGAGTATCTAGTTTGTAATACTTTTGTCTTACAACCCAATTTTGTAAGTTGTTGAGTTGTAGAGGGTCAGAAGGGTAGATATTGAGGGTTAGATCACAGGATGAGGATCCCGGTGTGATATAGTCCTCCTTATAATATATCTTAGCCCGACTGAGGATGCGTTGTAAAGTACACGATGCTGGAGTTTTGGAAATACCATAATAGAAGAGCTTGAGATCCATAATTTTGTGGACATAGCCTAGGTGGGGGTGAACCACGGTAAAACCTATGTTATGTGATTGAATGATTGTGTCTTCCTTTTACTATTTATGAATAATTATTAGAATAATGTATGAATGAATCCATGGATCTAGTTACCTTACATGCACAAATGAGATTGACAGTATATTTCTTTAATAATTAAATAGAACTCTCAACGTACACTTCTCATATCTCCCTTCAATCCTGGACTGCAAGAACTTGAGTATTTCATTCACCCATTAAGATTATCTCAGGTGAGACTGCATAGTGCACTCTGTGTACCACATTGCCTTCTAGTTTACCAGGAGGGCACATAGTTTTAGAGGCTTTGCTGGAACCCCAATAGACTTGAGCCTGGGTCAATCATGTTAAAGGTATAAATCAGAGAGAAGAAAACCTACTGTACCTTATGCAGGACACCCAAGATATCAGAAAACAATTTCACCAGTCAAGATCCAATATTATTGGCCAGGCATGAAGAGGGAGATTGTTGAATACATATCTAAATACTTGGAATATTGAAAGGTAAAGGTTGGGCATACACACCCAACATGTTTTCTACAACCATTACCCATTCCTGAGTGGAAATGGGAAGTTGTAACAATGGAATTCATCACAAGATTTACTAGAACAAGTAAGAAGCATGATGCAATCATGGTGGTGATGAACAAGATTACTAAAGATTCCCATTTTATTCCATTGAATACTACTTACAAGGTGTTGGCACAAGTTTGATCAGATGAGGGTCCTTCTCAGGTTACCAACAAAAGGTACTGAGTAGTCTAGAGCACTGGAATTTTTATCTCTTCTGAAGAGAATAAGTCTCACCTGAAGCATTGCTGAGACAAATAGATAGGGAAGGGCAAGGAAAATACTTAGGAGGATTCACAAAACCTTCAAGATTCATTATGATACTGCACAAGACATCTAACTACAGAATAGATCTGAACTCATATGTGCAAGGACTAAAACTACTTATGTTGCAGAAAAACATTCAAACACAGATGCATCATGTAAAACTTATGAACCATAAATAAGTACTATAAATATACATTGCATAAGGATAAACACAGAAAGACACAACATATTTTGAAACTCTGGATCCTTCTTCATATATCGTCTTCAGGTCTTACTCAATTACAATCTCAGAGATACATGGTAGCACTTTGTTACATACTCTTGGCCATGGACTCATGTCACAGAGCTCTAACTCCCAAAATGGTGTACATATTACATTATAGACTCAAAATTTGACTTCTCAACAGTAGACGAAAACTATGAACAAAACCTTACACTTATGATACCAACTAACCAACCAACCAAAATCAACAACCTTTTACAATTATATCCATCCCTATATATAAGCTAAGTCATGTCTTTTGGATTTGGCTTGCATTCTTTCTTGTTCTATTGCAACCACTTTTTCTTTGTTGTCGTTGTGCTGTCATTTTCGCAACTGATTTTATTGCTCCTTCTTGCTCTGTTGTCCATCTTCTTCTGAAGCTTGCGCACCTCATAGTAGGCCAAAAATTGGACTGCATTCCTTCTTGCACAACTCCTTATCCAAAAAATAAGGGTCCAATAGGCTCTGACCACAAACCTTTACTCACCCTCGAGTCAAGTACTCGGCTCTTTCGTAGCTTCCAAGAGAAACTATTGTTTTCCCTTCTCCTCCTTTTCTTCTTTCTTTTTCTCTTCTGCTTGAACTTTATCTTATTTTTCCTCTTCAAATGAAGGGCCCAATTCTGAGACCAACTCCAAGGCCCATTTCTTTACCTCTTGGAAGCTTCCAACTTTATCTTGCCACTTCCTGGCAAGGAGTGAGGCCTAAATGATGAACTATTGGGTCGCATATGTAATGCATCCCTTGGGCTTGGATGTGAGTAATGAGTTCCATTCAGAATCTGTTGTTGCATCGAATTGATGCATATGCATATAAACTTTTTGAACGACAGGGTGAAAGTCGCGCAACTCCTTATTATCTATGGATTGCACCTCAAATAGGGCATTCAATTCATTGTTTGCCGACTGGATCTGGTCAAAATTCTGTTGTTTCTGTAGCAGATCCATCGTGGCTGCAACTTCTTCATTCAACACCTGGATTTTGGTGTGCACATACTCCAAGGTTTGGTTGCATATAGCAATGATTCCCATCCAATCACTGACTTCCTTGAATATCTTTGTGCACTCAACTATGCACTTATGTGCTTCTCGGGCATTGTTACCTTCCAACACTAACTTCTCCATCTGCTCATGCAGCTTCCGAGGTTGTTTTTCTGCTTCTTGTTGAATTTTCTGCAACTACACTTCCAGATGCTTAGTGTGAATGCCCAATTGTGACCATGATCCTTGAAGCAGTTCAATTCGATGCTCTGGCTCTCCTACATCGCTAGCTTCGGTAAGTTGGGGTGTGACCTTCTGAATCTCTAGCCAAGCCTCAGCAAGCCTTTCTTGGACTCTTTCTAGTCTATTCTCGACCTAGATCTTGGCATGTTCCTCTTGTTGTATGGATTCTTGTGCAAGGAAATCTTCCTCCCTTGTGACCTTGGCAGACCTCTCAGCCTGTTGGAGCCTTTTCTCGAATTGTTTAGTTGATTCTTTGATCATTCCAACCAAGTGTGTTGTTGGCCATTGTACAGGGTTAGTGGAAGATGGTGCTACATCCCTGGGTGCTTGAGTCTGCAGTGGAATTCCATTGGTATTTGAGTGTTCTGAAGGAGTCTCCACTTCCTCCTCCCCTATGGATGATACTGGTAGCAGCCTCAACCTCAACGCTGATGGAAGAAGTGTCAGAACCTCTTTTCTTTCCAGGCAGAGTTGCAACAACTCTATGCACTGCTGAGGGTTTTAGAGAACCAACTCCATCTATTCCTTGAGAAAACTATATATCGTCCAATCATCCATATAAAATTCTATAAAATTATGAATAAACTCTCTAAAAGATGCTATTACAATCCTATCAAAAACTATAGGGGCGTTCTTTAATCCAAATGGAATCACATTATATGTGAAAGACCCCCATTCTATTATTAATGTGGTCTTATTTTTGTCCTCTTCAACAATCCTTACTTGGTGGTACCCTGAAAATCCATCTGTAAATGAGTACGCTTATTTCCCCACAATCTGTTCTAGCACCTCATTAGTAAAAGGTGTTGGAAAAGGGTCATTCAGACAGAAAGAGTTAAGGCTTCTATAGTCTACATAGACCCTGATATCCTCTGTGCCTTTCTTGCTTTGGATGACTATTGGGTTGACCCATTTTGCTTCTTCCACTGAAACAATAAGTCCAACTTCCAACATCTTGTCTATCTCCTTCTTAACCTTATCTTTTACTATAGGGTTAAGGCGGTATGGTCTATGCCTCATAGGATTTGATCCTAGTTTTAATTCAATTTTAATTTCTCCCATAACTCCTATGATCCCCTTTAAATATTAAAAGGTCTTTGGGAACATATCCTCATATTCCTGCAACAAACTTTGTATTTCTTTACTAATCTGCTCATCCCAGTAATCTACCATCATAGCTATCTTAGGTTTTCTTATGGCCCCTATATTGACTTTGCACAACTTTAATGGGTGATTATAGGAACTATTAGTTTGACTGGGTATGATGTTCTGGATTTCTTTGTTCCTTTCTATCTCTTTAATGGCTAGGTTTCTCAATTTCTCTAAATCATCTGGGATTTCTAAATCCATGCTAATCTTATAGCATTCTATAGGATTTTTGTTTGAGGTTAGGTGAATATTAGTCTGAAGTTCTCAGCTGCATATTTCACATACCACTAGGTTTGATTTCTGATTACTATTGTCTGTAAAATTTAATTCTTTAATTCTTTGCGGGACTACTTCAAGATCAAGGTACTTGTAAATGATAAGTCCTTGCAAAAGTGATCTGCCAACATTTTCCAGTCGTTGGTATGTCTTCTTTTTTCTTCATGTATGAACCAATATTTCGAGATTGGACCTAGTGAGTGGGAAAATAATTGAACCCAAAAGCGAGAGGGTATTTTTGCAACTTGCCACTAGGTCACACACTGTTCAATATGTGCTCTAGGATCATATTCTCCACTGAATAGTTGTGCAGCTTGGAAATTTGTTTGCATCTCTGATTCTAGTTGCTCCTTATTCTGAAACCTATACTTGATATCTTTCTTCACATCGTCCCAATATTTGATTAAGTTTTTATTATTGGCCCACCATCTGGCAAGGGTATCTTGGAGGGATAAATCTAGTATTGATATCCTTTGATACTCTACTACCTTTTGTTCCATGTTGAGCAGAAAACTATTAAGTCCTGAGGTACCATCATATACTGGGTGTTCTCTGACCTCGTTCCCAACCCATCTAGTTTCTTTGACAGTTGTGCATCTCCTTGAGAATCTTTCATATGAGCCTTGCTGCCAAATGTCAAATACTAGTTCTGAATCTTCATCCACTGACTGTATAATCCTCCAACTTACTGATCCATCAAAAATAGGATTTATATAATCGTCTCTTGTTCCATCTATTATAGTGTACAACTGATCCAAGTCTTCTCCCTCCATATTATTATTTGTTGGCTCTGTATATCTTGGGCCTACATATGGATCCAAGGGTTGAACTACCTTGATCCCATCTTCTTCAAATGTCACAGTGTATTTCTTTAGGTTGATTACTGCATATGTTAAGCCCTAATATTGGCCCATTACCCCTTAATTGGGGCATATTAGATTAGTAATGTTATTTATTACCCCTTAATTGGGGCATATTAGATTAGTAATGTTATTTTATTTATGTTGGCTTTAGGCCATTAGTTGTAATTATACCTCCTAGTCTCCTATATATACCAAGGAGACATTTTCATTTTGAATCATCTTGTACTTGAATATTTAAGTGGGGTAAAAGGAGGTTTCCCCCTCGAAGAGGCTTATTATCTGAAATTATCTCTTTTTCAAGGTGTTGAGTACTTTTCCTGAGGTTTTTCTATGCTATATTGATGTTTGGTTCTTAACATATGGTATCAGAACTCAAGGTCTTGGGGTTTCGCTGCTACATCTGAGAAACCGTGGAATTTTCACTATAAATTTTTTTATACAATGTTTCAAAAGGAATGACTTGGAAGATATTTCCAAGACAGATCAAGGTACGTTGGGTTCAAAATTTAGCTCTTGAGGCCTTATATTTTCGTATATACATCTTGTACAAGATAGGGTTCTGGAATCATCCTGAAATGAGTCATTGCGGAATTTTCGCTATACAAAATTTTATGTAACGTTTCAGACCTTGAAATCTAGAGATCATTTAAATATATTAGTAATGTATCTGTGGTAAAAATTTCAACTTCTAGGTCATCTTAAATTTGTATATACACCCTGTGTAAGATAGGGTATATGACTAGTCCTATTGACTAGTGTCAAGAAGGTGTTTGAGGTAAAACAGTCATAACTTCTTCCTAGAGTATCCAAATTGCATGGGACTGGTTGCATTGGATCATGGACAGTCTGTATTATTTTGGGTGTACGTTTCAAAATTTTATATGAATTATTTTGTGTGGGTTGAACTATACAAGTGAGATCTCCTGGAAAGGACAAAAATCGGCAAGTTGTGGGGAAGTTACTGTAAATTCCACTTGGCACATTCAATTTTGATCAGACCTGTGGCATTCCAGAGAAGAAATATTAGAGAAATACATAAGAGAAATTTTCATACCTAGAAGGGCCAAAAATTCGGAGATACAACAGAAGAAATTATGTCTAGCAGAACCACCTCAAAATCAAGGTTCAAAAGTGATACTTGGCCAACATGCCACCCAAAAAGGGAACTTCTACACCAAATAAGCCTCCAGAAAATCCTACTTGGACTCTTGATGAAGGTGAAGAAATATGTAGGGACATAAATGAACTACAAAATAAGATGGATTCAATGGAAGATAAGTTGGATACTAAGATGGATTCAATGGAAGCTAAGTTGGACACTAAGATAGATGGTTTAAAAGGGGAGATCATGGAAGTATTGAAAAATTTCATAATAGAGAAGACACATGAAAGTGAAAATGCATCCCATGAAATTCATGATGTGGACACAAGGAAGGTGAATCAAGAATGGAGAAACTCCAACTTTGGTTTGAAGACCAACCACGTTCCTAAGATTGACATCAGGAAGTTTGATGGCAAGGACCCAATCACATGGATACTTCAGATGGAGCAATTCTTTGATCTCCATAATGTGCCACATACACAAAAGGTACAAATTGATTCTTTATATTTAGAACCTAATCAATTTTTTTGGTATAGATGGCTTTGTTCTCACAAATCACTT
>JASDQU010438861.1:10166-55051 GCA_032191745.1 Picea mariana | reverse complement strand
GACGATTCAGTGGTGAAAGATTCCACCTATCTTGTCCCAAGCTTGGTCTCAGAGATGCAATACTCTCCCACACCATTCTAGTTCCAGATCTACTCAGTTGCAGGAGGATTCCACATCAGATTCATGTGCAGATAGAGAGAGGGCATACCAGTTGAGGGATTCCAGCAAGAGGGGCACACCATCTTTGGAGAGAGATTCGTTGTAGGAGATTGGCAGGGCCGTTGAGGATTCTGTCAATTGGGTTTTTATTGTAGGGCCTTGGACATCAAATCTAGTGCTTTCTGAGACAGTTTTATGGCTCATATTATTTCTTGAGCAGTGGGGTGAATTGAAGAGAAGGAGGGCATTTTTGAGATCCAGATCTTGTCCGTTTGGAGGGGTTACACCTCAGATCTGACCCTAATACTTTACCTAGTGACTTGCAATGTCCCGATCTATATTTCTGGAGATTTTCAGAGCATTTGGAGGCCTCCTTCAGTAGGGTCGAATTATCTAGGGTTTCATTCATCCAGTGGGGCGCACCATTCAGTGGGGGATTTCAGATCTACAGAGATTGAAAGGGATCTTGGAGATTCAGTCACCTGGGTTGTTCTTACGATCACCCGATATATTAGTTGGCATATTTATTAGGGTGATTGGACACTTTTGGAAGTAGGGCCGAATTATATAGGGTTTCAGTCATCCACTGGGGTGCACCATTCAATGGGGGATTTCAGATCTACATAGATTGAGAGGGATCTTGGAGATTCGGTCACCAGGGTTGTTCTTACCATCACCCAATTTATCAGTTGGCATATTTATTAGGGTTATTGGACACTTTTGGCAGCAGGGCCGAGTTATTGAGGGGTTTAGCCTTCTATTGGAGCGTGGAATTCTTCAGTTGGAGAGTTTGGCATTCAGATTTGCTTGTATTGATCTTCATTTCTCATTCAGCCTTTGGAGGCATCTTTTGTATTAGCGGGAGCATTTTGTAGTAGCTCTTATCTATTTTCTATCTTCTTGGCCATCTGTTGAGCATTCCAGATTGACATATTCATTGTAGCAGATTTCTCTATTTTATGAATAAAGAAGAATTGAGATGTTTTGGCTTGTGTATCTTATTGCATATGGTTGAGGTATGTTCCATGGTTATCTCTTTCTATTATTTGCTGCATACACACATATAAACACATCTAAAAGGTAGATCAGGAAAGTGTTTGACGAAATACCTCACTTAGAAAAAGTTTTAAGAAGACACCAAAACAGTGATAATCCTTGCATAATGGCTTGGGATCATTGCATGCTCTACCCACAATCCAAATACTAGAGCCGCCCAAAATTACTATATTGTTGAGGAACTGGGTCAAAAACCTTATGCGATGTCAGCTCTGGAGGTATCCCAGACATGTCCTTCACAAAGGAATACCTTGCTATTTGCATTAGGATCTCTAGACCCCAATGGCTCGAACGTTATCAAGTTTGACGTCAAATATGTGACGCATTTCTTTCCTTACCATGTGGCATTCCAAATCCATGTGGGTTACTCAAAGTATACCATCAAGCATGCAGTTGTTGATGAAGTCACAAAAACATTTGTGATGTACTTGATTTGTTGGAAATCTCTCGACTCTATGAATATTTCTCAATCTCTGACCATGTTGATCACTTTTGACGGTCGTTCCTTCCGCCCTCATGGTCTTCTTCCCGCCTTTCTAGTCTAGTTAGGTGGGAAGATGATAAAGGTGGATGTCAAGGTGGCTGATGCACCCCTCGATTATAACTTGTTACTAGGATGCAATTGGACTTATGTTATGATTGTCATCGTATCATCTGTCTTTCGTACTCTTTTTTTTCCTCACGATCGAAAGATGCTGATGATCAACCAATTTTCCTTTCCACATGCTAGCCCCAATGCATCTATTGGACTGTCGATCCCCATGGTCAATAATTCTCAGTTGATAACTGAGAATATTGGTGTCAAAATGTATTCATCCCTTATGGGTACCTTTGACTTTATGGCACCGATTCACCATATTTATGCCAAGTCCAGTCGGCTCGTTTTGTCAGAGAGGTTTGTTCCTTTCCACACATCCTATTTTAACAATCCTTGGACCCTACCTTCCTCAACTGTGTCTTTTGAAGGTCATTTTCATGCTAGAATGTCCATGACACTATCGACAATGAAGATAGCATATCAATTTATTCTTGACTCTTCCACCAATCCTAATCCTATTACCCCATAGACGAACGAGGAAGATCCTATTCTTAATCCTGTGTCGAAACATCATCGCCTTGTTAGCACAAATTCCTTGATGAGAGTGTAACCTCGGTGAAGCTATCATTGAGGCCATGAATGGTTATGAAAAACCTTGGGATAATATGCATCATCTCTCTTATTTTCTCCGAGATCTTGCTAGAATCGAACAAGATGACTTTTGATCTACTCTAAGCAAGACAGTCGGTCATGCCGTAGTTCCACTTGATACTCATGGAATTTATTCCAAAGGAAACATGGCGAGTAGCTCTCCTCCCTTCACGATTGATATCTCTCATACCCCTGGAAAGATTCAAAATGTACACACCGATGCAGATTGTTCGCCAGAAGAAATATAGATCTACACCTAGATATTCAAGGAATTCTGAGATGTATTTTCTTGGTCAGATGAAGACATGCCAGGAATTGACAGTTGAATTGTTGAACATGCGATTAAAACTTACCCAGATGCTATGTCTTCTTGCTATAGTTGGAAAACCCCCCTACGGACTACACTAGGGTTCAAAGTGCAGGCAGAGCTAACCGTCTAAAGTCTCCTACTTTAACCACTACCCCAACAATACCCCACATTCATGCATGAAATACAAAGTATAAGGATATGGTAAATCTACCTTAAAATCCACATTCAGTGTCAATCATTTTTCATTCAGCTATTCCTCAACTGCAAATCTCCTCCCAAGGCTGACATGCATTCACCAAAAAACAAACAAGAAACTACAGACATGCATCTTATATATGAATTAGTGGGTTAGGTGTCATAATAAAATGTAAATCAAACATAAAGATTGAACACATCATATGGCAGTACAAAAAAAGTACTTCTTTATATTAATATCAAAAAGTCACTTACAAAATGAGATTAACGAATGATCCTCGAGCCTGATCTGGTCTCCTCTTCACCAAGATCCAACTGCTTCCATGTATCCTTCTCCTCTCACACTTCTCTCTAGAGAATAGGCATATTCTTATGAATGAGTAAAAAGGGAAAGAATAAGCAATTCTGGCTCAAAACTCACAATGTGGCTGCAAATTCTTGGGGCAAGGCGAGAAAGTGAAATGGGCAGAGTTTCACTGTTCTTATGCTTCTCTCTGGAATGAGATCCCAGGGCCTCCTTTTATATGAAAAAAGGATGGTTATTCGGTTGGGTGATGGGCTATAGGAGATGGGACAGTTGGAAAACTACCCAATAGCCCGTAATCTCAATGAATTCCTTGCAACTTTTGTGGGCATACGCGGGTTGTAATGGTGCAGCTAGCATACATACGTGGGAAGTAGTGGTGCAGCTAGCGTACATATGTGGGCAGTAGTGGTGTAGGGTGCATACATCTTCAAAAATAGTTTTTTTAAGAAGAGTGCTTAGTGATGGCTTGGAAAAAAGAGAATGTAAGATGGCCCAATGCCAGGTATGCATGTAATGTGAAATTTAGGGTTATAATAGATGCCCCCTAATGTGTGAGGTCATAAGAGCATCTGATAGCCGAAACACATTAAAAATCTTCACCAACGTATGAAGTGAGTGAGCCCGGGACCAGAGTTCGGGAGATGCCATCTGCAAAATAAAAATTGTCTCAACGAGGCGGGAATACCCATGCTAGTGATTAAATAAATCATGGATGCCAATCAAATACACTACAGATCCATGTCATATAACTATATAAAGTGTATCCATAAGAAATATGTAGAGGATCTACATCTCATAATCAAATATATACATGTATAGTATCCATCTTCAAGAAGCCAAATGACGCCTGATGGCTGGAGATGAGGTCTTTATAGCCTGAGCAACAACTTCAAGATCTTCAAAACTTGAGTAGGAGTGTAATGTGTGTGTACAACTTCACTACCTAGAGGTCTTCGATGACTCGTTGGGGAACATACAAGAGGATCTTGATGATCAAGAAATAAACTTGATTGATTTCGAACAAGGACTTGATTGGACTTTCGAGATGGTCGGGCATGATTTTAAGAGAGAAACTATAGAAAGGATGACTCAAGTTGAGTAAAAATTCCCTTGGACAATACCATGACTAATGATTAGACTCAGGCATCATGGCATTGACATAAGTTCATGATGCAGGAGGCAATGTGAACTCTCCATATGTTTGGAAGGATAACCAAATGGAGGAGAACACATCTCTATGTAGTGAGAATAGCTTTATAAGGTCATAGTAAATCCCAATGATTGGCGAAAAACGAAAGGATGTGCTTTTTCCAAGGGAGACTCATTGTGCTGCCATAAAAATAAAATACTTTTCCCATGCTCTTTTTGGGTTATATTTGATTTTTTTTCTTTTTCAATATTTTGAAGAGCTTGAAAACGAATAAAGGAATGCTAGGTTACAAAGGAGGAACGAGTGTCGCAAACATACTAGTTCCAAGCGCAAGTAACACACTAATTCTCATAGCAAGGAGACATGTGCAGGAAAAGGACACTCGAGGAAAATTCGTCCATGGGTCAAGATGTCAAATCACATAGGCAAACTGCTACAAGGATTGCATATAAGGCATTCTTCAAAGGTTTAGTTGAGAGAAACATGGAGTCAACATTAGGCCAAAGATGCAGAGATGGAACTGTGATTAGAAGAAATGATGAAACCCCCTTCAATGTATTTTTTATGAACCCATAGAAGGTAAGATCGGTGTGGTTTTTCATTTTTAGAGAGTCTAAAAAAGCATAAAAGAAGACTCCATTGAGGTACCTTCTTTGAAGATAATCTGGTCGGCTCGAGAAAGGGATAAACTAGCACCTAAAAGACATCTATTCATAACCATTTTAATCAGTGTGATACAAACAATATCACTCGAAAATCTTTTCAATTTTAAGGAGTCTGAAAAGAGATTAACTATGGACTCACTGCCTTTTTCTAGATTTAGTCTCCTTAGCCCGAAAAAATATAAAATATACTTAGGAGAAATCTCCCGACAAGATGAATCTCTCGAGGTGTACCTTTTTCCTCCTTAATCTACAGGCCCAAAAAAGGGGTAAACTCATGCCAGTAGATGTTTTTCTGAACCAATTAATGAGTGTGAAAGAACAAGGTCACTCGACGATCTTTTCAATTTTAAGGAGTTTGAAAATAGCTTAACTATCGACTCCATAGGGTATGTTCTTCTGGACCAATTTACTGAGTGTGAAGGAACAAGGTCACTCGAAAATCTTTTCAATTTTAGGGAGTCTGAATAGAGCTTAACTATGGACTCCTTGGGGGTTCCTTTTTTGTAAATTTAGTCTGTCAAGCCCAAAAAAGGGGTAAACTTATACCTAAGAATACTCTTCTAGAGAACCAAAGTTCCTAGAGAATACCTTTATTCATACATTTAGTCGTCCGGACCGAAAAAGGGTTAATCTACCATCAGACAGACGTGCCTTCAAATTTTAATTTGGTGAGTGTGAAGGACAACAAGATCACTCAACAATCTTTTCATGTTTAGGGGGTCCGAAAAGGGTTTAAACGAAGATCCATTTTTGGGAGTCCTGAGGGTGAGGCCAAGAGTGATAACATATCAGACATGTGAGGATCAAACTCGTAATCATGACAAGACTAACAAGGACTCCCAAGCCTAAAGTCATTAATGATGACATGGACACCAAAATGAAACTAGGGTCTACCTAGGGCATCCATGTGGAGGTAGGATCTACCACTAAATTACGACCCTTATAAAACAACAATGATGGTTCTGTGTCACAATTCGATGGGTTCAATCCTATGGAAATGTGGAAAATACAACAAGATGCAGAAAGTGGAGGTGAAATCCCAACTTAAATGCAAAAAGTTGGAAAAATGACTTTTACCAAAGGAATTTAAAAGTGACCCATCTTCCAGACGTTTTCCAAAACCAAAGTCAAGTGTATCATAACTTACAATACAAAACTCAAGAACCATGTTAAATGATTTTTAATCCATAAAAAATGACAAAAGGGGCCAAAAAAGTCTATAAATAGAATCTCGCAGCTCATTATCACCATTGCAAGTTGAGAATTCACAAAAAAATCCAAAAGACCCCTTTGGCAAAGAAGTTGATTTTGAGAGATTCAGAGGAAGAAACAAACTTCCGCTCATACCAAGTACAAATCAACCCCTCTTGCATTTCCATACTTTCATTTTTAGTTTGTTTTAATTTTTGGGGGGGCACACACCTTTAAAAATGGCGGCCTTGCATGTACGTGGGTTGTCCAAGGAAATCTCGCATATTCCCGTGGGAAGAGAACAATTTGCCCATGTGCATATGTGACTGTGTCCAAGACAGCCCACGTACACCCTCAAAAATATAGAAAAATAAAATTGCAAGAGCTAACTTCCTCCATGAACTTTATTGCAACATGATGTATGTTCATTGGAGAGAGAGGGAGCATGAGGATATAGACATCTTGGTTGATGAGGAACCTACAGCTATGGCTGCATTAAGACAATGCAGGCTGTGGAAGTTCTTCAGGTGTCCATTCATGAGGGCACAACCTAGGCTGATGAATTCCTTGGTAGAGTATTGACATCTAGATGCTGAGGCATAGTCATTGACTTGAATGACTGACAACATTTACTTTCTGACCGGCCTCTCGAAAAGGGGTGAACCAGTCAACTTGCATGATTTTACCCCGAAGCCTCACAACATTGCAGAGCTAATTGAACTACATTGTGAGGATGGCACTGAGAAAGTAGGTTCTCAGGTGCCAATCAACAATATCACCAACCTATCACTAAAAGTGATAGTTTTACTCATTGAATAAATCAATGGATATCCAACATTACATCATGCTTCCTGGGCACACATGCATTGTGCAGTGTAGTGATTGAATGCACAAATTTTTGACTGGAGTACAACCATGCTAGTCTGCATGAAGAGACAACTCACTGAGTGTCATGGGCGAAACAACAAGAAATTCGGGTTCAAAACTATTATGTGTTCGTTCTTTTTTGAGAGGTTTCCCAGTCTCAATCCGAGAGAGACAGTGCGGGGGCATGTGGCCTCCCTCTCGACAGTGTGTAGATGGGCAACATTGCTTCCACGATTGGGGGAGAGGGGGGGGGAGGACCACAGAGGCCTTTGATGATACATTTTTGACTATGGAAGATTCCAGTGATAGAGGACTACCCCTACGTCGAGATCAAATTTTCCAGGGACCTAGACATGCCCTTACCTCCCGGAGCAGAGTGGGGAGATATAGGTATGTTTTCTTTTAAAAGTTATTTAATTTTTGTATATATGATTTTTATGTGGATTAGAGTACCTGACAACTATGTATCTATTATGTACAGATGTGGGACCAGTGCATCCAATACACTTTGCGTGGAACAAGAGGTGTCCTCAACCAGAGGCAGTAACAACAACGACCGTCGGACCAGCAACAACAACAGGGGGACCTCTAATTGGAGAGGCTGAGAGAGTATTGAGACGAGTGGAGTGGAAACTGACCGCATTCACCTGTACTATGCCCATGGCCGAGATCAAGGATCTTCCACCATCTATGCAGCCTCATGTTGTTGGGGTTCCACAGACCTAGGTCCAACTTTTTCAGAATTTGGAAAATGTCGTAGTTCACTATGGTAGGGCCAATAGGCCTCCTTCTTAGCTTAGGGTGGACCACTTATGTGTTGAGGGAAATTTTTGTATATTTTTTAGGGCATAAGCCCTGCGTTGTATACTGGACATATTACTTTTTGGAGGCACTTGAGCCCACATATGTACTTTGAGACTTTTGATATATATGTGTGTGTGTGTGTGTGTGTATTTACATATTTTATGTCTTATGGATTACATTTTTTACAATGTATGTACATGTGTATGTGTGTGCTTCTTTCTATGTGTGTGCAATATGCCAATCTAATATATGATTAGATAGAGTATCTATCATTTGATTCAATCTCCTAGGAACATGGATATACATAATGTAATCAAAGAAACGTCTTAAGAGACGTACTCTAAGGAATCATTGATGTAGAGTAGGATCATAAATGCGGTAAACCTCATTTAACTAATACACAACCAGTTGTGCATCTAAGTAGACTTGGAGGTGAGAGATACCATGCGAAAAAGCATCACAAAGAAACTTTATTAATGCACTGTACTCGACGACATTATGTGTGGCGTCACCTAAACAGATACCTCCATAAAATAGAAATTGGCCTTAAGGTGTGAAGAACCCCCAAGATGCGAAATAAATCCTCTGAGTGTGTTGGCTAGCATTGTCCGCGAGCCCAATGAACACCTCTGATTCACTTGACATTTTCCATAGTGAAAAGATGGCATAAAAAACAGCACGTCCATAAAACAAAAGGAAAAAACAAACTAAAATGTATAAGAACTATACATATGTACAAGAATTCATCCAAGGCGACACACCTACGAGTAATACTTCTTTAGGTAGAGCCCATTTATAGGCTCTGCTAAAGCATTTCTCTCAAAGTCAACCAGACGATAAGCGCCCTTCTTCAAAACTTCCTTCATAATGAATGGTATGAAACACATGGGTTTGAACTTGCCTGCCGCCAGGGGATCCTTATCTTGGTCGTAGACCAGGACAAGGTCTCCTTAGGAGAAAATATGAGGATGAACAGACTGATCATACTGACACTTGACTCTTTTCTTGTCAGCCTCGTTAGCCAAGGCTACATCACGTCATTTCTCATCGAGCTGCTTGAGATATAATAAGCATTCCTGAAGCAGTGAAGTTTTTGGCCAACTTAAGAGATGGGATTTGGCACGCTATTGGAAAGAATGATTCCTACCCATAAATGAGTTGGAAAGGTGAAAAACCAGTGGTAGTCTTCATATACATTCGATAGGCCCACAATGTCGAATACAACATCAAATGCCAATTTGCCTTGGCCAAATTGATCGTTCATTGTAGAATGGTATTGAGAGACTTATTCATAGCTTCCAGTTGATGATTCACTTGTGGGTAGTAAGGTGATGAGTGTTCTTCCCTCAACCCCATCTTTGATGTTAAATTGGACATAATTTTGTTCTGAAAGTGACTACAATGGTCAGTGACAACCTCCTTCGGGATGCCGGACCTTGCTATTATCTGATTAAACAAGAAGAGAGTTGTTGTTTGGAAATCATTTTTTAATGTTGGCATATCTTTGACCCACTTAGTGAATTAGTCTACTGCTATGATAATATAACAATGCCCCCTGGCTTAAGGGGGGTGTCATGTAGTATAATCAATCCCCCACTTAGTGAAGGGGCCAACTATGATGACGTGAAACATAGGAGCAGGGTGTGCCCTGATATTTCGTGAGAAGATCTGACATGGGTAGCACTTTCTGACCGATTCAACACAATCTTTGATCAAATTCGTCCAATAGTAACCGACTCTTATAATATTTTGGGTTGTTTCCAACCCAGAAAAATTACCACCACATTCTCTAGTGTGGTAGTCATTAAGCACGAGATTCGCTTCTTCATGAATGAGGCATTGACGGAGGATGCAATCTACACCTTAACGATATAGAGTGTCCTTGAGTATGAGATAGTTCTTTTTCTAATGGCATATACATCAACATTCATCATCAGAAGCAGTGGCGGGGCACTTCAAAGTCTGGAGATAGACTAGTATATCTCCATACCAGGTGTTATCACCCTGTAATTTCTCAGGATGAGGAGGAAATCGGCAGGGGTAACCACAAACCGCTTTGGATTCTTGGATCTATCCCTCCAATACTCAGGGAGGGATATCTCTATCTGATATAAATTTGTTTGAGTATGGATCTTAGGCTAGCTATAATAGATTGGTATTTGTTTTTCTTTTTAATTGGTTTGATGGAATAGGGAAGGAGGTCCATTGGGCAATGGGGTCAAAGAGGACTGATAAAATCAAAACAATTTATACAAGAAAAAATCATAGGGAAAGGTAGGAACCTTGTTGGATCCTTTGAGATTATTGAATGATATGAAAGAAAAGGTGAGGAAAAATGACACTGTACCATAACATTTACAAATTCTAGAACTAATCCTCTAGCAGAAAACACAGAAATTATCCAAAGCCAGAAACAGAGTGTATTTTGAAACAAATTATGATCTTAATGCTCTATTGAACAATTCAGAAGAAAACAATATGTGATAGGGAAAACATATTACAAAAGAGACACTTCACCAAAAAGATATGCCACAAAAATCCTGTGAAGCTTGATTTGTATTACTAAGATTTGATTTAAAGAAGATATGTGAGTTGTTTTACAAAAATTAAATCATGGTCCCCTGATTGATCAACCACTGTGAATTTGAATCATTACAATACATGGAATGAACTCTCCCTAGTATTAGGAGGTCAAATTCAACCAGCTCGACCAAAAGTAGCAACAAATCCCCAAAAATATGGAAATGTTCGCCATGAAAAACTAGTCGAACTGCTGAAAAAAAGGGGTCAACTAAGACCTATTTTTCTCCTCAAAGTGACATATTTGTAAACAATGAAGGAGTTTATTGTATATGAGAATGTTCTAGAAAACAACCTCCTTTAGTTTCTCCAATTTCGTCTCCATCTCGTCGAAACAGCTCCCGCAAAATCAAGATTGAAACGAAAAAACCGAAAATCTGAAAAATGAGGCTCAAAGATGGCTTCGATTCTCCCCACTTGTGGAACTTGTCAAAAATATGGAAGAGATTTTTTTTCTTCAACCCGTTCTGAACAAAAAATCTCTCCATTTTTTAAATTTTGTTTCCATTTACCCAAAATCCACCTCGGAAGTCGAATTGTTAAACAGGAAAAAAAAACTGTTTTGAAATGTCAGTGAGTAGTTTTGCAGGGGTAGGTGGTTTTGGTTGGACCCCCCTGAGGTGGTAAGTGGTATTGGGAGGGGGGAAGTTCCAAGTTAACTTGGAGGTGACACGTGTTCCTCCCAATACCACCAACTCAGACCCCCAAGGAGTTGATGGGACGTGCGAGGGGGGGGTTTGAGTTGTATATGAGCATGTGAGAGTTTAGACTTAAGATATGTTTTAATTTTTATGTTTTTTTATTTATTGTTTCTTTTTTATTTTATTTGTTTATTATTTCATGTTATTTTTATTTACTTTTATTATATTTTGTTTTATTTATATATGTTTTATTTAAATGTTTTAGATTGTCTTTTATTATTGTTTTGTGTTTTATTTGTATTATATTTTTTAACTGTTTTCTTTTTGTTTTATTAAATGGGTTTTATATTAATTAATGTTTGTTTTTGTTTTATTTTAATGTTTAACACTAACCTAAATTAACCTAAACACTAACTTAATTATTAGCTAATTCATTAATTAATAATTAATTAATTACTAACAAGACTAACCTAGCTTATTGGTCTAGTTACACTAAATTTATTAACCTATTTACTAACTACTAACATTACTAATTAATCTAATCCTTTATTTATAATCAGTTACCTTATTAAACTAGCCAATATTTTATTATCCTAAGTTTATTAATGCAAGGATGAGTGGCGGGCGAGATGTAGTCAATGAGACAAATGGGCAAGGGAGTGAGGGCACAAAGGTGGATGAAGAATGTGGTAGGGTGATAAAGGATCGGGAGAAATGGGTGGAGGGGGAAATGGAATCAATCGAGCCACATGTCTTCATCATGGGAGCAATGCCAAATAAACAACCAAAGAATCGAGTTACCTATGATTATAGGACCCCTACATAGGCTCCACCTAGGGATAGAATCTCTTTCAGGAGGTGTCAAGAACCACTGAATTTTGAACATGAAGACTGGTTCTTTATCCATTGAGCCATGGAGTCACTACAACTACAAACTTTGAATTGGATTATATTTTACTAAACATTGAACTCGATACTATTAACTACATACTCTGTTGGAAACCATACAATACTGAAAAGATGATCAAGTGACTAAGCTTATTCAAAACTTCTACCTACCCTACACTACTGATAATATTTTTGTTTTAAATGATACAATAATGCCAGTGCAACCAGTCAAGCAACTGCTATAATAACTTTGCTCTTTCATTGTTTTCAATAAATATTAGAAATATAACTTGCATAGGCATCATGAATTGCTTTCTAGTATGACCTTTACAAAAGATACCTCGACAATCCTGAACAACAAAAGTAATGCCAAAAATAGATTGGGGCTCTGCAGTGAAAAATTTCTCCATATAGGTAGCTATAGGATCAAGGTAAAATTGACTTGTTCCTTGATTTTTAAATTCATCCAAGTCAACAACACAATATAGCAATGTATCTATGCTATCTAGATCCTCAACAAATTCCTGATATGGCTGCAAATTTTTTGATGGGCTTTGTAATGAGACTTCTGCTGAAAAAGACAATGAACTTGACTGCATAATCATGTCAATATCATAACAACTTTTCATCCCATAGTTGGATAATGGAAAATGACTTTGACAACACAAGTCATCCAACACATCAGATATTGGATCTTGTAGAAATTGGGATGACTGTTGCATTGGTTCCACTAAAAGTTCTTGATTTTTTGTGTGTTTATCCTTTAGCACATACTCAAGATTCTTTTTCAAAAACTGAAATGAATTAAATCTTAATGGTACAAAATTATTTTGGATTAACTCATAATTTGTCTCAGGCTCTGAGCTTTCATCTAGGATTTGAAAATCAATGTAGGTAAAGGGATGCAATTATGGGTTTAGAATATCCTCCATATCATCAATGGCATCTTCAACTAATAGATCAGAACATTCTCCCTCCCTACTATTAACAACTTTCTTACAATTTTCTATCAAAAATTGAAAAGAAGAGAAACATAAGGGTGAATATTTTTCCCTTACTCTGAAATTTTCTTCATTTTCCTCATCGGTGTCATGATTGTTTTGCAAAGGATGATTGTCATATCTGAGATGTAACTGATCTTCTTCCTGCCAATGAAATGTTGTTGATTACTTTGAACAATCAACATCTATTTCAGCCTCATGATCATCATCATATTGATCACACTTGGGTAGATTATCCAGGTAAGAAATGTCATCAAACATGCACATCATATCACCTAGTTGTTCCTCTGCAAGTTGAGATGGAGATTCATCTTTGACTACATTGTCAATTGAATACATGAAAGAATCATTATCTAAACCATGGTACCAAGGATGAACTCCAAAGTGTTTGGGGACATTGATCCTTGTCTGTTCTGGAACTATTGGTAGATGTGGTCTTTGAACAACAAGCTCATCTTTTCTACTAATCCTCTGCATCATATCATTGACTGTGTTGGTAAGAATATATAGTTTCATTTCCCAATATACTAGATGTTCTTTTTCCATTCTATTTTTCTCTTCTGCCTTCAACTTTTCCTTTCTATTTAGCAAGTTAGCTTCCACATCAACTACAATCTTTTGCATTTCTTCAATGGTAGTAGTGTTCCTTTCTCTTAATTGGAATTTCATCTCATGATCAAAGGCATATGGGTAATGCAAATGTGCTAATCCTAGGGGTGGCCTTATATTAGCTGGCATTGCATGATATACCTTATTAAACCTTGTTGAAAATTGTTGTATTGTTTCCCCTGGCTGCCTTTTCAAATGTTCATACTCTTCTAAGATGAGAAACACATTTCTCATGATCACCCATATATCTAGGAAAACTTGCATGAATTTATGGAAATTGCTAATGCTTGCAATAGAAAGACTCTTAAACCAATTATTAACTTTACCTTTCAATGATAGGGAAAACATTCTGATGCAAACATCAACATCATCCACCTCAAATAGATCAAGAGAATCCTCAAGACTTTGGATATGCTTTTGAGTAGTGATATTCACATTTTCCCCATCAAACATGGGCATATTATTGATGTAATTGACATGGATATCATGGAGAATAGGAGGCAAATCTAGGGGCATGTATCTATCTAGGATTTTTTCATGTATAGAAGGTAAAGCAGGGGGCTTATAACCATGTGGAGTTTTAGCAAGAGTAGGAGATAAAGAACGAAGCTTATGTCTCACTCGGATTTCTAAAGGTGTATCTGGGATGTGCACAGGTATATGATTATGTACATCATCTACAAATTGGGGCTCAATCTCTTGAGGCTCATCAATTTGCAGATGATCAATATATACTTCAGCAATATACTCTTGATTCAGATTTGAAACAAACTGGACATAATTACAAATAAAACAAAAAATGTCTTCAATACAATTTGAGCCTGAATACCTTCTCATTTCAGATTTCTTGGTCATGCTTCGGGTTCTTCTTCCAATGTAGTCTTTGAGTTGGCACTGTCTGGAGATGACTGGATTCATTGGGTGAAATATTTCATTCTTTTTGTGTCTGGTCACTATCCAGCATGAGTGATCAGATATGGAACTTGAAGTGCACTACTGGAGTAAGTTCACCATTATGGTTTCCATTTTGTTATCACCTTGTAATTTCTTAGGCTGAGGGGGAAATCAGCAAGGGTAACCACAAACCGCTTTGGAGTCTTCGATATAGCCCTCCAAGACTCAGAGAGGGATATATCTATCTGATATAAATTTCTTTGAGTAGGATCTTAGTCTAGCTATGACAGATTGGTATTTGTTTTTTTTTTTAAACTGGTTGGCTAGAACAGGGAAGGAGGTTTATTGGTCAATGGGGTTAAAGAGGCCTGATCAAATCAAAACAATTTCTACAGAAAAAAATCACAGGGAAAGGTAGGCACCTAGTTCTATCCTTTGATATTATTTAATGATATGAAATAAAAGGTGAGGAAAAAGGACAATGTACCAGAGCATTTAACAATTCTGGAACTAATCCTCTAGCAGAAATCACAGAAATTATCCAAAGCCAGAAATATAGTGTATTTTAAAATAAATTCTGATCTTAATCCTCTATTGAATAATTCAGAAGAAAACAGTATGTGATAGAGAAAACATATTACAGAAGAGACACTTCACCAAAAATACATGCCACAGGAATCCTATGAAGCTTGATTTGTATTACTGAGATTTGATTTAAAGAAGCTCTGTGAGTTGTTTTACAAAAAATAAATCATGGTCCCCTGAGTGATCAACCCCTGTGCATTCGAATCATTTGAATATATGGAACGAAATATCCCTAGGCTCAGGAGTTCGAATTCAACCACCTCATCCAAAAATAGCAACAAATCCCGAAAAATCTGTAACTATCCGCCATAAAAAACTAACCAAACTGCGGAAAAAAAAGGGTGAACTCATCCCTTCGTTTCTCCTGAATGGTGACACTTGTGTACAAAATAAAGGAGGTTATTTTACATGAGCATGTTATCAACAAAATTATCCTATGGTTTCTCCAATTTCACCTCCAGCTCGCCGAAACAGATCTTTCAAAATCAGGACTAAAACAAAAAAACCAAAAAGAAGAAAAATGAGGCAGAAAGATGGCTTTGATTCTCCCCACTAGTGGCACTTGTGAAAAATATGGAAGAGGTTTTTGTTTTTCAGCCTATGATGAACAAAATGGTCTCTCTATTTTTAAAATTTTGTTTCCATTTATCCAGAATCTACCTTAGCAGTCAAACTTTTAAATAGGCAAAAAACACATTTTTGAAATTTGGGTGAGTTGTTTTGTAGGGGTAGGTTGTTTTGGTTGGACCGCCCCTGAGGTGGTAAAAGGTATTTTTAGGGGGGGGTCCGATTTCACTAGGAGGTGACACTTTTCCCTCCTAATACCACCAACTCGGACCCCTAAGGAGTTGATGGGACGTCAGGAGGGGGGGTGGTCCGAGTTATACGGGAGCATGTGAGAGTTTAGGCTTAGGATATGTTTTAATTTTTATGTTTTTTATTTATTGTTTATTTTTAATTTTATTTGTTTATTATTTTGTGTTATTATATTTTTTTTTCATTTACAAGACAAATGGGCAAGGGAGTGAGGGCACATAGGTGGATGAAGGATGCAGTAGGGTGGTGAAGGATTGGGCGAAATGGGTGGAGGCGGAAATGGAATCAACTGAGCCATATGTCTTCATCACGAGAGCAATGCCAAATCAACAACAGAAGAATAGAGTTACCTTTGATTATAGGCACCAACATAGGCTCCACTTGGGGATGGCATCTCTTTCAGAAGGTGTCAAGAACCACTGAATTATGAACATGCAAACCAATGCTTTATTCATTGGGCCATGGATTGTCTACAGCTACAATCTTTGAACTGGCTCAGATTTGACTGAAAACTAAACTCGATACTATCAACTACAAACTCTGCTAGAAACCATACAATACTGAAAAGATGCTCAAATGACTGAGTTTATTCAAAACTACTATCAACCCTACACTACTGATAATTTTGTTGATTTAAATGATACAATAATGACAGTACAACTAGTCAAGAAACAACTCTAATAACTCTTCTCTTTGACTTTTTTCAATCAATATCATAAATAGAACTTTTATAGGAATCGTGAATTGCTTTCCAGTATGACCTTTACAACAGAGACCTCAGAAATCCTGAAGAACAAAAGTAATAACAGAAATAGATTGGGGCTCTGCAGTGAAAAATTTCTCCATATAGGTAGCTATAGGATCAAGGTAGAACTGACATGTTCCTTGATTTTTAAATTCAGCCAAGTCAACAACATGATCTTGCACTGTATCTATGCTATCTATATGCTCAAAAAATTCCTGATATGGATGAAAATTTTCTGATGGGCTTTGTAGTGAGACTTTTGTTGAAAAAGACAATGAAGCTGGCTACCTGATCATGTCAATATCATAACAAATTTTCATCCCATAGCTGGATGATGGAAAATGACTTTGACAACATAAGTCATCCAACACATCAGATATTGGATCCTGTAGAAATTGAGATGACTGATGCAATGGCTCCACTGAAACTTATTGATTTTCTGTGTGTTTATCCTTTACCACATACTCAAGATTCTTTTTGAAAAACTAAAATGAATTAAAGCTTAATAGTACATAGTTATTTTGGATTAACTCATAATTTGTCTCAAGCTCTAAGCTTTCATCTGGGATTTGAAAATCAATGTACATCAAGGGTTGTAATTCTGGGTTTAGAACAACCTCCATATCATCAATGGCATCTTCAACTGATTGATCAGATCATTCTCCCTCCCTACTATTGACAACTTGCTTACAATTTTCTCTCAAAAATTGAAAATAAGAGAAACATAAGGGCAAAGATTTTCCCCTTACTCTGAATTTTTTTTTCATTTTTCTCATCGCTGTCATGATTGTTGTGAAAAGGTTGATTGTCATATCTGAGTTGTAACTGATATTCTTCCTGCCAACGACATGATGTTGATTACTTTGAATAATCAACATCTATTTTAGCCTCATGATCATCATCATTCTGATCACACTTGGGTAGATTATCCAGGTAATAAATGTCATCAAACATGCACATCATATCAGTTGGTTGTTCCTCTACAAGTTGATATGGATCTTCATCTTTGATTGCGTTGTGAATGGAATACATGAAAGAATCATTATCCAAACCATGGTACAAAGGATGAATTGCAAAGAGTTTGGGGACATTGATCCTTGCATGTTCTGGAACTATTGGCACATGTGGTATTTGAACAACAAGGTCATCTTCTCTATTAATCCTCTGCATCATTTCATTGACCGTGTTGGTCAAAATATCTAGTTTCATTTCTAAAGATACCAACTATTATTTTTCCATTCTATTTTTCTCTTCTGCCTTTAACTTTGCCTTTCTGTGCGACAATTTATCTTCCACATCAACTGCAATATTTTTCATTTATTCAAGGGTTGTAGTGTTCCTTTCTCTTAATTAGAATTCCATCTCAGAATCAAAGGCATATGGGTAATGCAAAAGGGATAATCCTAGGGGTGGCCTTATATTAGCAGGCATTGCATGATATACCTTATTAAACCTTGTTGAAAAATGTTGTATTGTTTCCCCTGGCTGCCTTTTCAAATGGTCATACTCTTCTAAGATGAGAAATACATTTCTCATGATCACCCATCAATCTAGGAAAACTTGCATGAATTGATGGAAATTTCTAATGCTTTCATCTGGAAGAATCTTGAACCAATTTTTAACTTTACCTTGCAATGATAGGGCAAACATTCTGATGCAGACATCATCATCTTCCACCTCAAAGAGATTAAGAAAATCCTCAAGACTTTGGATATGCTTTTCAGTAGTGATATTCACATTTTCCCCATCAAACATGGGAACATTATTGATGTGATTGACAGGGAGATCATGGAGAATAGGAGGCAAATATAGGGGCTTGTATCTGTTTGGGATTTTTGCACGTACATGAGGTAAAGTAGGGGGCTTATAACCATGTGGATTTTTAGCAAGAGTAGGAGATAAAACATGAAGATTATATATCACTAGGCTTACTAAAGGTGTATCTGGGATGTGCACAGGTATATGAGTATGTACATGATATACAACTTGGGGCTCAATCTCTTAAGGCTCATCAATTTGCAGATGATCAAGATAAACTTCAACAATATACTCTTGATTCGGATTTGAAAAAGATAGGACATAATTACAGATAAAACCAAAAATGTCTTGAATACAATTTGAGCTTGAATACATTCTCTTTTCAGATTGCTTGGTCATTCTTCAGGTTCTTCCTCTAGTGAAGTCTTTGAGTTTCCACTGTCTGGAGTTGATTGGAGTTACTAGGTGAAATATTTCAGCCTTCTTGTGTCTGGTCACTGTCCTTATCAATTACCTTATTAAACTAACCAATATTTTATTGTCCTATGTTTGTTTATGCAAGGATGAGTGGAGAGAAATATGTAGTTAATGAGACAAATGGGAAAGGGAGTGAGGGAACAAAGATAGATGAAGGATGCAGAAGGGTGATGAAGGATCAAGCAAAATGGGTGGAGGGGGAAATGTAATCAACTGATCCGGATTTATTCATCACAAGAGAAACGCCAAATCAATAATCGAATAATCGAGTTACCTATGATTATAGGACCCCAACACCAGGGGTCCAAAGATGAAATCAAAAAAAGATCTCCTTTAATCGGTGATTCTTCGAGTGTAACGTCACTTGACTCGACCAAATGTTCTGAGATAAGTTCCACAAAGACCAACGAGTTCTTAGATTTTGCTAAAACAAAATCCAAGTCAAATTCCTTGAGGATAACTATCCATATATTGATATTTCCATTGATGATGTGTCATGTCAACACATATTGAAATGGATTCACCATGGCAACGATGGTGGTCTTGCGAAACATGATATACTGACGGACCCACTGGACAACATGCACTACTTCCAACGCAAGATTTTCAACATGGGAGTAGTTGAGTTCTTGTCCAACCAGGGCTCGGCTCAGGTAATAAATTACATTCTCTTCAAGCATATCATCCTCTTGAAATAAGACCATACCGATGGTTGACTCTGCAATGTCCAAGTACAATAAGAAATCTTTGTTATAATTGGGTGGTCGAAGTAGACGGGAAAACGTGAGGGTGAGTTTCAACGCTTCGAAAGAGTGTTGAGAGGATTCTTCCCAATGGAAAGGAACTCCCTTCTTCAGTAGACACATAAACCCTTTTGTGATCTCAGTATAGTTTGCGATAAAACACCAAAGAAAATTTTCTTTACCCTATAAGCTTTGAAGCTGAGGGACTATGCAGAGGGGAGGCAATTGAACTATCACCTCAACCTTCAAAGGATCGACCATGATCCCTATTGTCGACACTTTGAAACCTAGTAGATGACCTGACGTCACACATAAACTGCACTTGTTTGGATTCAAGTGGATCCGATAGTATCGACATCGCTCAAAGATAAGTTAGAGGTGTGCGATATGATCAACGCTCTTACACGATCATGATGCTAAATCATCGAGATAAGCCTCGACTATATGTATTAGGTCATGGAAAGCAAAAGACATGCTCCGCTGAAAATTGGCTCCAATATTCGTCAGGCGAAAAGTCATCTTCCAATAATAGAATGTACCCCATGGACAGATAAAGGTTGTTTTATGCTAGTCTTTGGGATTAATCTGTATCTTATTGTATCCCAAAAAACCATCGATGAAATAAAAGACCTCGCAACCTACGCATTCATCGAAAATCTGGTCAATGAATTGGGTAGAGAAATTATCGTTTGGACAGACCTTGTTCAAATCATGAAAGTCAATACATAGGTGAATTGTTCCCTTCTTTTTATTGACCAAAATGCGATTTGAAACCCATTGAGTCAATGGAACGGGGTAGATGAAATTGACTTTGAGCAGTTTCTCTACTTCAGCCTTAATAACTTCCACTTTCTGAGGATTGACCGGATGAAGCTTCTGTTGGACCGGCTTGGCATCAAGATAAATCATTATTTCATGTTTGATGATTATTGGATCTATGCCTAGAATTTCCTCATAATACCAGGCAAAAACATCACATAATTCTTTAATTAAATCTATATAGATTCGAATCTCATCGAGGGAGCATTCCTCATCGACGAAGACATTCTCCATGACACTAGGGATTATGGAGATATCAATAGGTATCGCCTTAGCAATTGTTGTGATATTACCTTTGGCATAAAATGCATGTGTAGCTACATGATTAATAGGACAAGACGTGTCTCTAGTCATAGTCAACACAAATTCTCCTGCCTTTATTTTTTTAACTCTGGGAGGAAATAAGATCTGTGATGGAGATCATCCTAGCATCTGTCTGTACTAGTAAATGCCTCTAAAATTGCCTGGTTAGAGGGAAATATCAAGTCTAAAGAATCGGTAGTGGCAAGGGAACCTTGAGCCCAGGAAGGCTCGAGAACTGGATCTAACACCAGTGTAGGAGTCAGATCAGGGTCAGTTGAATCTTGTTAGACAATAGAGTACGCAACTTATATTGCGGAAAAGGGCATGGAAAATCCATGATGCCCTATCCCTTCCATCGCAACTGATGGGGAAGGAAGAGTCCACAGATCGTTAAAGTAAGTGATGCAGAACACCGAGACTAAAAATATTTTAGCCTTAGGCTGGTCAGGAAAAGTCGATATCATTTTGACATTGTTGAACAGAGGAGGGTAATTGAAAGTACCCATGAGAGGCGGGCACAAACCAACCCCCACATTGATAACATTGGGATGTGGGTTATCAATCATCGACACCATCGAAGCTCCCGATGAATGGTCAGGCCTAGAGAAGGACAATTGATCAATGGTTATGATTCATCCCTCATGTGGGAACAAAAAGACCTGACAAATTATGACAACCACTGTATGCATGGAATATTTCCAACTCCTTCCTAACAGGAGGTTGTAGTCAAGAGGTGCATCGACCACTTAAACTTCGACGCAGACAGTCTTCCCTCACAACTGCATAGGGAAAGAAGGGATGATTCCATGTGGTCTAAAAGAATGACCATCAAAAGCAGTAAGGAGAGTAGGTGAAGGAGACAAAATGGTTTGGTCGATGGCCTTCCAACACACCAACGACATCATGCATGTCGAGGCGCCCTCATCAACCACCGTGCGGAAAAGTTTTCGAGTAAAAGACTTCATGGGGTGAGATACTACTATCTAAAATGTGAAGTGGTATGGGAGATGAGGCTTTAAGTCGGTTGTATCAAGCATGATCGTTGTTGGATTACAGGTCTCAACAGATCCTAAGGCAGTTAGCAGAGCCTTTTTCTATCAGGGCCTCCAAAGATGACATCGCGTAAGGGGTTTGTGACAAATCCTCCACCACAGAGTAATTTTGGGTGGCCCTCGCATTTGGATTGTGTGAAGCCTTATTGAATGCACCTTTCAAGATGCATGTCATTGTCTCTCCCATCATTCTCTCACTCTGGAGAGGAACAGATGGGTTCTCAGCTTCTTTACCCTTTTCAATAGTTCTTGGCATTTCGTAATCATGTGCCCTAGTAGCGATGTGAGCGTTACCCTTCAACATATAAACGTTCGTGGACGAGGGGTTAATAGAAGATGGAGGGGGTCCCTCACTACCCCCATCCATGCTTGAAGAGGATTGAGTCAAATGTTTCCCATGTGGAAATGGGTTCGTTAACAAAATAGGTTGTTCTTGCACCAATAACTTCTGGGCCTCCGCAAGCCAAGGGCACAGCTGATTCGGGTGGTCCTCCGTGCAAAGGTTACAAAGATACTTCAACTTATTCTTCTTTGTGTTTCCCCTGCCAACATTATTGGTGGGTTTATTATCCCCCTTACCCTTCTTTCATTATTTCTTCTTTCCATCAGTGTGCTTGTTGGCTTTTGGGTTCGTCGATTGCATAGTGTGTACATCTGACGTCTGAGTAGGGGGAGCAGTTGAACTAGGGGTTGGGCTGGCCACTGTCTATTGCATCGACAATTGTTGTAATTGATTAGAGAGCTGATCAGTGGGATTCTCTTGTGCTAAACTGACGATGCGATCGACATGTAGTCCAGACTTGTGTCTGGTCTTGTCATGTATAGACCGTGGCGCATCTAGTAAAACCTCATAAATTAAACCAAACTGAGAGTATATTAGTTCAAGTTGTTGATCTCTCATTATCACCTCTTCCTCTAAAAATACCCTCGACGTTGCTACATCCTTGGATAGCTAGGGTACCAAAGACTTAAGGAACCATTCCAGCAGGAATGTTGGTGCAACTGGTACTTTTATCAAACTCTTTCGGTGCCACCATTCTCGGATGTGATCAGAGATATGATCAGCCTTTGTCTTCTCAAAGTTGGTGAGCATTTCAGTGCCAACATCGTATCTCACAGGTAATTGAAAATGGTTTAACAAAACCATTGCCTATTCACCAAAAGTAGAGTATATTGAGTAGTCGATCTCAATGTACCATTTTGTGACAATCCTGATAAGAGTGCGTTGAAACAGATGCAACTAAATGGAGTCATCTCTCAATAATTCACCTGGATCACCTGGATCTTCGTTAGGCTCACCTTCAAACTTTAGAATTTTCGAGGGTAACTTTTTCATCATGGGAGACCAACGCGGAGCATGAAAGATTGGGTTGTTTAAAAATCTTAATAATTCTGGAAAATCCAGCGTTTCCAAAAAAGGTAGCTTGGATTGTTGAGTATGTACAAGAGGAAAGGAGCCCAGAATTTGGATAGCACCAGGTTGTCAGGAAAAGTTAGGCTACTAGCCTGAGTTTTGGTAAAAACCATGGCCTAGGCTATCATTCAGATACTTTTCTTTTTGGGACTTCATCGACTAACTCCCGTAGTAAGACATTGAAGGCTAAGAAGGGATTTATCCTGACGTTGTCTTCCAAAGGTTTTGGAAAGGGTTCCCCCTGCTGATTTGACAGGCATAGGTACATAGCCTTTCTCGGTGTTCCATTGACCATGGAAGGGGTCAGGGATGATTTTAAGGATGGAAATTTATTTTAAAATGTAGAAACCTTGGTGAATCTTACTAATCCTTCATATGCCAACTATAAATAATTGGCAATATTTTTGTAAAAATATTCAAATTTCTAAGGATTTTATATAGTTTTTATAAAATTTTGGCGATTTTTAAGGTAAAATAATTTCATCATATAGAATTTGGGTGAATCATTTTTAAAATAGCGAATCTCGCTTTTGGAAAAACCATGGAAAATTAGCCCATGAGCGAAATTTAGCCCCTAAAATCATCCCTGGAAGGGGTTGTCCGCGGTCGACATCCCTGACGAGGGAACTAATCCCTGACATGGATTCCAAGGTCCTTGAGAAGTGTTTTCCCCATGTGAAGGAATAATACCCTACATAGGATTTTGTGATCCAAAACCGGGGTTGCCCCAGGTCGAGACGGTAGCTGATGAGAATGCATTGTTACCAAACACTCTAAAGAAAGATAACAACAAAGAACCCACTGGTTTGGTATTGGAGGAAGGCCCTTGAGTACCTTCTTGGAACAATCTGTAGTTCATGTTCGATCAGGCGGGTTGTTGAGAAGCACCGCCGAGCAATGGGGACGAAGGAGGTATGTGACCTCCAATATAAGGGAAGGAATTATAGAGGGCTGAGGTGCCCCCCATGGACCCTTGCAGAGGAGCATTTGTGCTCCCTGCCCCCAAACCCATGGTCTGTAGGGTGGAGTAGGTGAGGGCCAAGTTCGTATCAAAGTTGGGCATCCAATATGCAAACGGAGGGTCTGTCATAGTCTGTGTAAACAGTGTAGTGGTTGCTTCCATAGATGGAATCAGACTGCTACCCCAAGCAGAGGCGGTCGAGACCATAGTGGTCTAGACCTGTAAAGGTGAGTTAGGAGGTGAAACGCCCCTAGTGGTGGCAGCTGTAGAGGGAGTATGAAGACTCTCCAATGAAGTTGCATAATTTGCTTCCACCGCTACTTGCAAGACTATCTAATGCTCGTGATGTGTTACCCTTGGGGGGGAAAGCTATATCAAAAGTGGTGTTGACAAGTAAGTGATCGGAGGGTTATACGGCATGAGAGATTCCGTTCCAAGGTCATAAATTGGTAGTTTCTCTGGATACAAGTGTTTTCCTCTCAGAGTTGGATCAGACACAATTTCCTATGGCCTTGTCACCTCAAATGACCCTTCCTAGTCAAGTATTTGCGTTCGCGGTGGTGGTGGTGGGTCCAAATTAACTGAGGGTAGGCCCAAAATCCTTCGTGACTGGTGGGGATCTTTATCTTCCACTGTGGGATAAGATAAATGAAACACTATGGATATCTAACATTGAATACCAAACACACACTAGAAAAAATTCGTAGAGATAAATCAATCAAACCACTAACTAGTTGGAAAAATAGTTACACTAGCCAACACTAGAGCAACTTACCAATGCAAGTGCAACTTGAACGTGGAAGCACCCTCCAGGTATAATAAAAAAGTGTGGCGTGATGCCTACCCTAGGTACTGTGATATACTACCACAGTCACCTGTGTAAGTCCCTAAAGTAAAGGCAACTAGGTTGCCAACTTGTGAACGACTACCAAGCGGGTACAAGCGATAGTTGGGTGGACCGCAATGAGTAGTGTATCAAGATTGAAACCTATCGAGGGTATTGAAAGCAAGTGTTTTGGAAGATGACTGAGGACCTCAAACAGATTTGATACCAACAAAGCTTTGTGGAAAATGCGATCAATGGAATCCCAAGACAAGTCCTCTATGTGCGTTCCCCACTACGCTTGGTCCGACATTGGAGGGGTTATATCCACTACCTTTCCACACATGACGTCATGTTTAGCCCTTGTTTTAGAGGGGTTCCCAAATAATTTCCATGTTACTATACTTTTTACACTCCCTAGAAAAGACTCATGCATTTGTTTTATAGACTTGAAGAGTTTCCTCTCCAACCTAAATCAAGGCTCTAGGCTAGTCTAGTTGATGGACCCTACAAATATAATGTCTAATTACTTTTAATTAAGCGTTAATTTTAAGTGGTTTGTCTTAAGTCAAAGGAACGAAAAATAAAACTAATGGTGTATGTTAAGAGACGAAAGAGAAGAACAAATGTTGGAAACAAAATTACTTCTTTTTACAAATGAAGATTTGCAAAAAAAAAACTCTTTAACCAACTTTTCTAACTAACTTCCGTTCTAAGATATTTTAAAAGAAAAACCTAAAAATGAATTTCGCTCGACTATGAGCTACTTAAATTCCTAAGGATTCAGTAAAGAACTTAATAAACCACACTTCTTCCTAAAAAAAACAACTAACCTAACTACTTAACCAAACCATGAAATCAAATCTTTTTATTTTATTTTTGTTTATGCTTCAAAATAAGAAACTTGAAAATTAATTCTTTTTATTTTCTTCTAAACCAAGCAAAAGGGAAAAATGAAGACAAGAAAAGACCAAAGAAACTGACTTCTAGTCTATTGCAGATCGCAAGGAGTTATTGATAGAACCTCAAAGGATAAACAAAACAACGCACAGACTCGTCCAAAAAACTCTTTCGAAGAACACAAGAAATATCTAAAAGATAAAGAAACTAATGTCAAACACAGACTAAAGACTGTAACAACAGAGAGAAGTACTAGATCAAGAAACCCCTGAGAAGTACGACTTCAAACAGGGAAGAGGTTGATTTCCCCTTATTAAGAAAAAATCTTCCTGACACAGGCACAGTACTGACACTTAAGAAACTTGCATATGTACGTGGGCTGTCGAAAGGTAAGGTGTGTATGTACGTGTGTAGACCCACTGCAGGCTCCGTACACCTCTGTAACTTCCCAAAAAAAACAAACTAACAGTCAAGATGACCAGGCAAGGATTACTTGTATGGCAGACCAGAATCCATTAAAGAATTAGGATCTTACAGAAAACTCAAAAGAGGTAAACAAACCAATTAAAACACCCAAAAACATCCCCTAATAACCCGAGAGGCTTCCCCAGTACAGTCGCCAATTCTGCTATAGCAGGAAAAACCCCCTATAGACTACACTAGTGTTCAATGTGAAGGAAAAGCTAACCATCTAAAGTTTCCTAATTTTAACCACTACCCCGACAATACCCCACATTCATGCATAAAATACAAATTATAAGGATCTAGTAACTATACCTTAAAATCCGTGTCCGATGTCGATCCTTTTGCATTCAGTTATTCCTCGACTGAAAATATCCTCCCAAGGCCAACCTATATTCACCAAAAGAGAAAAAAGAAACTATGAACATGGATCATATATATGAAATAGTGGGTTAGATTTCATAATAAAATGTAAATCAAACGTAAAGATTGAACACATCATATGGCGGGACAAAAAAAGTACTTACAAAATCACTTACAAAATGAGATCGATGAATCCTCCTCAAAAATGGTATGGGATCCTCTTCACCAGGATCCAACTGCTTCCACGTATCCTTCTCCTCTCACACGTCTCTCTAGAGAATCGACATAGGCTTATGAATGAGAAAAAAGGGCAAGAATAAAGAATTCTGGCTCAAAACTCACAGTATGGCTACAAATTCTTGGGAGAAGGGGGGAAAGTGAAATGAGTAGAGTTTTAATGTTCTTATGATTCTCCCTAGAATGATACCCCACCACCTCCTTTTATATGACAAGATGATGGTTATTTGGTTGGGTGATGGGCTATAGGTGGTGGGATAGTTGGAAAACTACCCAATAGCTCGTAATCTCAACGAATTCCTTGCAACCTTTTAATTTTTGCAACTTTTGTGGGAATACGCAGGATGTAATGGTGCAGCTAGCGTATGTACATAGGCAGTAGTGGTGCAGTCAGTGCACATATGCAGGTAATAATGGTGCAAGGCATGTACATCTTCAAAAATAGTGTTTTGAAGAAGAGATGCTCAGTGATGACTTAGCAAAAATAGCAAGTAAGATTTCTTCATGCTAGGTATGCATGTATGGTGAAATTTAGGGTTATAACACTGATAGGAAACATATCAGAGTTGTCAATCCTCAGAAGGCCCCTACTATTAAGGCAAAGGCAAAGAAGCTACATAATGATGGATTTATCTACCCGGTTTCCTTGATTGAATGGGTATCCAATCTCACTTGTTGCAGAGTTAATATATGACTTCCCACGATTGGAAGAGGATGCTATTCATGTTCATTATTTTTCAGATGAACACATTTTCCTTGTCTCATCATCTGACCCCTGGTATGGAGACATTGTTCTTTATCTTCAAACTTTGAAGTTCCCTTTGAATCTTTCATGAGATGACCAACGACATGTACAATACAAAGCTAAGAATTACCTTATCGTCAGTGAAACTCTGTATCTCAGAGGAATAGACAATATCCTTCATCATTTCTTATGTCATGAAGAGGTTGAGTCGGTTCTAAATGATTTCCACATTTGGGCTTGTGGTGGTCATCTATCCGGGCTTGCGACAACCCAGAAAATTTTTCAAGCTGGTTATTTCTGGCCATATATATTTAAAGATTATGTTGAAGTGGTTAATAAGTGTCACCCCTATTAGGTGTTCACTCATAAAATGCACTTGCATCCAACCCCTCTCCATCCAGTCATTACCGTCGGTCCCTTCACCAAGTGGGTGGTGGACTTTGTGGATTGCAACCCAACTTCGCTTGGGGAGAATCAACACATTATCGTGGCCATAGAATACTTTACTAAGTGGGCCGAGGTCATTCCTATAATTAAATCCAACAGGAATACTGTCTCCTTATTCATATTCAACCAAATTATCATCGGGTTCGATATCCTGACTAAGATTGTCACTAATCATGAAAGGCACTTTCAGAATGAAATGATGGTAGAGCTAGCATCCAATATGGGGTTTAACATGGTCATTCTTCTCCTTAATACCCCAAATAAAATGGAAAGGTATAGGCCTTCGACAAGCCTCTCAAGACCATTTTTCATAAAACTGTCAGTCAGAACAAATCTGAATGGCATATTATTATATATCCCACACTCTATGCATACCAAACCTTGGTCAAGACTGCCACCAAATTTTATCCTTTCCAGTTAGTACACATTGTTGAGTTGATATTACCTATTGAATGTGAAATCCATTCTCTTGTATTCACAGTCGCGCTCCTTCATGACACTTCCAATCTCGAGTGATGCCTTGTACACCTAGAGAACCTTGACGAGCAGTGTCGAGACACCTCTATGACTATTGAAGGAAATAAAATATGTGTTAAGGCCTAATACAATAAGTTTGTCTGTTCTCAGTTGTACGCTAAGGGTGATTTGGTATTTTTATATAATCAATCCAAAGAATCACTAGAGGCAGGCAAGTTCAAATCCATGTGGTACGGTCCCTATATTGTGTGACGTGTCTTAGAAAAAGGAGGCTATGAATTAGAATATTATGAAGGGAACATGTTGGCCGAACCCAGGAATGGGCTCTACTTGAAAATATATTACACTTGAGTGCAAATATTGGGCATACCTCTTTGTATACTAATGTAATTTACTGTATATATCTTTTCCCTTTATTTTTTACTTCGTCCTGCTTATCGCGTTTTTGCTTGGTTGGCAGATGTCAATGGAGTCTTCAGTCTACCTAGGATTCACAGACAGACCTAGTCATGATACATGGAACTTGGCTTCCACCATTTGGGTCGTTTGCTCACCCGAGGGTCTACTGGTGTATTCAAGTGGTGTATGCCTAGGGCCATCCACGAATAATGTGGTTGTATATAGCATTGTTATAGAACTTTTATGCAATGCCATTTTACATGGTATTCTCTCTTTGGAGGTTCACCTGGATTCCTAGTTAGTAGTATGTCAGTTGAACCGTTGTTATTGTGTGTGCGATCCTATGTTACTTCGACGATTCCTACGAGTACACCTTTTAGAATGACAGTTTGATTTTATTACTTATCATCACATACCTAGGAGTTCTAATTACGTATATGATGCTTATGCTAATTTAATTTTAGATTAGCACTTGTCACATAACTAAAGCAAAGAAAACATGCTCATCAATGTACACATTGTAATATAAGTAAATCCAAAGAACCATGTTTTATATATATTTCAAAAAATATAATGTTGATAGTAAAAAATTGGGGCCAACACCCTCAATACACATATACAACTGACAATACAAAATCCATGACATCTATGCCTATCGTGCCAGATGTGTGTCATGATAAAAAACTATGAAATTTGAGAGACACTGAAAGAGTCACACCCAAGTTCTAGGCACACGAACCACCTGTCGTTGCATGGCCTCCGACAGATCCTCCACTTAAACCATGAGAACCCTATGTGTCAAACAAGGCATGTTTCCCTACACATTTTGAAGGATTCTCTCTGATTCTCCTCCTGCCACCTCATCTCCCTGGTTCCTCCAATGATGTCGTGGAAGCTCGTATAGCCATTGCGGACCTATGTCTATGTCACGTAAGTGTCTAGTTAGTACTTAAACATTATCCAAAAATATTTCTGTTTTATTATAAAAAAATACAAAAAAATGAAATATTTAAAAAATTTGACACACCTATGTCCCTGTAGGTGGTCCTTGGTGGTAATGGCATGTCAGGGTCCCCTCTAAAGTCGATCCCTGCATAGGGGTATTCATCCAGAGTAATGACATGCCATCTCCACCAGTAAAAGAAATTGTCCTTGTAGGGTGTGGGCACGCTACCTCCCCCTATCGTATGATCACCTCGGTCTACCCTGCCATTGCTGGATCACGAGGTCTTTGAGGAATGATCTCAACTATAGGTCTGAAACCTCGAACCCACTCAAAGAAAAATATATACAAGATGGAAGAAAATCCGAAGTTCCTCTTATCACCTTATTTGCATTATGTCAACTGGCTCTTCATATTATCTAGTATTGAGGTGCACCAATCATACACCATGGGTCTCAAACACTCTACAGAGTAGAACATAAGTGGCCTTGATGTGTGGTGCAATGAATCTGATCCTATGATCCAAGTCAAAACAAGGACAACAATCTTGAGGCTTAGATTGTTTATCTCTTAGATGGGGAGTTGACTCCCCACCTGCTTGGTCCCTGCTATACAATCAATGTCTATGCACTCTTATATATTCATATTGCTCCCAACTCCCTGGGATTTGATGTTCACCACCTCACCTCGATGCAACAACCCCGTCAAGAAATATATATCCTCGACTTCAATCCTTAATGGTTTCCCATCAAGATTGAATATCTTACTGTCTGGATCCCAGTAATCCATGATCAACTATAGCAAGCTCACTTGGGACCTCATCCCTTTGAATGCCCAAAACTTGTACAACCCCCATATTTTCAAGGCCATTTGGGCCCCCATAGCTCTTTCCACAACATCATCTACCTCCTAATATTCCCTTTCCTTCCATTCTAGCACCATACTGCAAAAGAAACAACACTTATTGAGTTATCAACCATCAAAAACTTTGTTTACAGACATATACACATTCTACATATTTCATAATCATGTATAGGGGTAAGTATACACTATCTATCTTTTAGATAGCCGCGTATAACTAGGCGTATACGTGACCTAATGAATGGTAGCTTCGTACACCTAAACATCTAATTTGTTCCTTACATAACTTAAAACTTGAAACCTAAATATAAAATGTAATCCACTAGAAAAGAAGAGGAGGGGAAGAGGAATTACCTGGTCCAGACGGTCATTTATTTCATCACTCGACCCTCCCACAATCACCAGTTGAAGATCAGAGGTAATTTGATCCAAAATTCACTATTTGGGTAAAAAAGGTCAAATGCCCTAGTAAAATTTTGTTTTTATTACTATTTATAGAAATTTTTACCCACTTTTAATAGTTTTGGATCGTATTTTCACCTAATGGACTAATACATCAATGGATTGAGTTGGTTTTTCTAGTTTTCACAAGGGATTCTTATGGTTTTTAGCGTTATTTTGATTGTCCATAACTACAAACCCGGATTTTTTCTACCCAACATATAGGATAGGTATTCATTCAATCATCCACACTTGCATTGTCCAATAACTATCACTCATATGCCTCAGGTATGAACCCATTCTTTAGCGAAATAAAGCCTTCCATCTACTACAAGACGTGTCATTATCAAATGGTAGAAACTTACCAAACATGGGTGCCCTAGTTAGATCCTCTGTGCCATTTGGTGCCCATGCAAAGATTTTTCCATAGGACCGTGAGTCCCTTATAGCTAATACATGACTTTATGTTGAGCATCATTTTTCACTCATAAACATGTTGAGCTATACCTAGAGGACTCCCAGGCGAGTTTTATTCAAGATCTTTTCTAACTCGTTTTCAAAAAGAGAAATTTTTTTTGAGAGAACTTGTCTCTTTCACACTCATAAATTGGATTTGAAAGGACGTCTATTTGGTACAATTTTATCCCCTTTTCAAACCAAGTAGACTAAGACTATGTAAAAGGAAATTTTTTGGCGTTAAGTTGTGATTGTATCTCATGCCCTTTCTTGCAGTATTGAGCCTATGCCTGGTTCTCACTTTGCATTATAAACCATTTTCGTCAGCATTTTTGCATCCTCAACCAAGCAGAGCCTTGTTTATATCCTTTGCAAATTGACGCCCTATAACTAGGAGGGAACATTCCCCCTAGTGTCCATCTCCAACATGCACCTCCTTACATTAAGCATAGGTATGTTCCACTAGTTGAACTAGTTTTTCTTACTTGCGACACTCGTTTCATCCTCTATACCATATCTTTCATTTGACTATGAAAAAAAAGAAAACAAATGTGGTAAGGGAGTATTATCTTATATGAGGAGCAATCGTGTCGGCTTTGAACAAAGAAAAAAATTGTTGAGTCTAATTGTTATCATAATTTTGGCTTTAGCATGGCCTTAGGAAGATGAGCTCATTACAAAGAGTTTACTCCCCCAACTAGTTACTCTTCCATTCCGTATGGAGAATTTTATTAATGTCTCCTCCATCTCATAGTTTCATCATTGAGTCTATGCTCCTAGAGTCTTCCATATGTCTCATGCTCTTGCTGAAAGGATTTATATCAACCTACGTCGACCATTCCTCAGAACTCTTGACTTTTCATGTTGGACATACACTTAGTTTGTCTCATAATCACCTGATGTTGTAGTCCTATTACACACCCTGGTCCTACATTCCTAATTGGTAGGTAACCTTGAACCCAACAATCGACATTTCATCATTGGTCATTGACTAGGTGGTTTCTCGTGTGTTCAACGAAAATACACCTATTCACACATTGGGATTTGTGCAGTGTCTTGGACTCCATTAGACTTATTGGTGGTTTCCTCACCTTTGTCAACAATTTTCCTCATTGGCTTCTATTCAGAGGGTATTTTTCGTGTACCTCTTGCACTTGGAACAAGCAAAAGAAGCACAGGATCATTGGTTTGTGAACATGTTATTCATCTTATTTCCTCCAAAACATTGTGCTAAATGATGAACGATGCATTAATTCTCTCCTTTCGGTGAGTATCCTTCCATCAACTTTAGCTCATCTATTTTGGAAATTAGACCTAAAGTCCTATGAGTACCTAGAGTCTTGTAGCCATTAGTGGTCGGTTCTCTCACCATCGACAGTTGGGAATACATCAGTGTCCCCTGATGGATGGATTCTTCAAGTGTTCAACCCCAACTCCTTTATTCCCACTTGCAATAATTTACTCAGTGCCTTGATACCTACTTTCATCAATAGTAGCTTGTCTCACGTTTTTTAATGGTATACCTCAATTACTGGTAATCAAACAAGGTCTCATTGTGTTCGAACTCAACTCCTTTATTGACACATTGTAAACTTGAAACTTTGGCAGATTGTGTAGAAGACTTGAAGACATCAGTATGTAGCCACAACTTTCCTGAACCGGTGCTACCTTTTGATTGGACCGGTACCTATGTGACTTCAACGCTCTTGGGAGATCAGATTGTACTCCATTGTATACAAATATATTCAGATTGATTTTAAGAGTGGTTTTACTGGGCCTTGTTCGTGACTATGACAACCTTTGGAATGTAACTGCATTTGTATTTTCCTATTCATTTCCACAAACAAGTTTTTGGTATATTTTCACATGGATCTGTAGTGTAATTCAAATTGGTAGCCATGCATGCAAAGTCAGTACAGATTGTAATGAGAAAATAGTTCTTGCAGTTGGGGCCCCATTACTCCACTTCTAGGATTTTATAATTTATTTTGGCCATCATAGATACTCCTCTAACCTCACACATTAGGGGGCATTTGTTATAGAAATATTTTCCTCACCCCATGCAATCTTTCATAGAAGGCCTTTTTCCATTTCCCTATGCAAACTTCAAATCCCTTTTTGCAAATCCCATACCCAAAAATATAAATTTTTCCACATGTACGCACCTTTCCTACTATACAACATGCGTATATGCATGTTGCACCACTACAACCCATGTACACTGGGAAATGTGCCAAAAATTGAAAAATGTTGTTAGGTTTCCATGTCATGTCACAATATCAATGATCCTTGGCCTTCCATATACTGGAAATGTTATGACTCGACCCTTCAGTTCCACTTGAAGGCTATAAATGGGAAAAGAGGAGAAATAATTCGACTTTGAGAGCAAAGTTACTATGGAAAAATTATCCACTTCACATTGAGTCTGCATCCCTTTTTCATTTAAGCCTGAACACATTTCTCAACCCCCAAGATCTTCCCTAACTGATTGAGAACTTCGTTGTCTCTCTTAGATGAGCTTGCCTTTGGTGGAGGATTGAAGTGATGGATACCCACCTTGAAGGAACTTAGCTTCTTGGTTTCAAACTGTGACAACACAAAGGTCTGTAACTTATTCTTCTAATTATATATTAATAGAAATACTCTTTTCTCGTCCAATTAATATCTTGGAAATATTTGAATTATTATTCCATGGGTGTATTTGTTATGAATGTTGATGGATTATGCTATTGAATGTGATAACATTATATATTATCACCATATTATTGCGTTTCTTGGTTGTTGAGGACTAGTTGCAGGTGTATTTCTTTGGGTCAAGTGCTCAATAGTGGAATTCATTGAACATCTGAATGATATAGGCCTTTTATCTTGTCTTGCTAGCATATTTGTCTATATAGAATACTTGAAAATAGAGTTTATTTTTGCATTCATGTCCATCTGTTGTGGTTTACCCCTTTCCAGAGAGAGATTTTCCTCGTAACAATGTCCACTGTGTGTATAAATCTTTGTGTCTACTCTGCCTCTGGTACTAAACCCGACAAATACCTACATTGTTTCACATGATCTATTGGGTCACTCTCGAATTCATATTTCTGCAGAATGTTTTCTTCCTTAGTGCCAAACCTTATTTTCATTATTCTGATGCATTGTATCTAGTCGTTCATTCCCTCTCTATGTGTAGTCAACCATCCGGTTGGATTCACTTTTAATACCACATCCAATGCTAACAATAATTGTTTTTTGGGTACCTGCAACTCAAATGTTTTTAAAAACATACTTATATCAGTTAATCCACCATACCTAGGCAGTTTGCATAGCTCTTTTACAATCCAGGGCAAGGATCGAGTAATGCATGCACATCGTCTAGTTGACACTTCATGCATCATCTGTTGTCAATGATATAGACCTTCTTGAGAATATGACACACATGAAATGATACTTCGCCAACTCAATGCACCATCTACTATCGGGTTGAAATAATCCTCTATTTGCACAGTCATTTTACATAAATTGTCAATGACATTCCCTCTTGTTGGTTCTATTTATCTTTGTCCTTCTGATGCATCTTAGGGTGTCATAAATTTCAAATATCCCTCTTCAAATATAATCTTCCTCCTCTTCAGGTTAATGATATCTTGGTTATCAAAATCCCATTCCATTCCCACCAGTGATGGATATGGTTGATTGACATCCACAATATCAATAACTTCAAAGTATGCCACGTTGTGCACCCCATCTATGTTCACAGGTGCTCCTATGAACCGACCAGTCAAAATTATTATTTGTTGATTCCCTAGCCTGTGTTGAACATGACACCATACCAACTTAGGTTTTCCCATCAACTCACATTTCTTTTTAGGGTAACATGTTCACATCAAAATGTCAGCCCAAAATAATATTATCCACATCATACTCTCCAATCTATGCACTGAATCTAAATTCTTCATTACTTTTCTTCCAATGCAGTACCTGATTTACCATCCTTTGTGTGACATGAGTTACACTTACTCCTGTGTAGTGATCAACCATGTTGTATAATCCACTTAGCATAGCCTCGTCCTTGATTAGATTGACACAATTTCTCAATAATGTTTTTAGCATACTTACCTTCTGCATTGGCTTCTTTGGCATTGCATGATATTGTTCATGAGATGTCGTTGATGTTGATTTCCCCCAATTTGTTTCTAGTACTTCTTTTCTTTCCTTCTAATATGTCTCCTTTTCTTTCTGAGGATCAAAGGATAGCATGGGCTCTGCTAACTTTCTTACCCATTGTTCAATATTATTTCCTTCATATGTCCTATCATTCCATTTTCTATCTGCTCCGCATCTAACAAAAACTATTTTGGGTCTTTCATTGCATCTTTTGGATGATATCATTTGCACATTTTGATTCAGGTTCAGGTTCTGGCTTGTTGTTGTCTGCCACTTTGCAACTAGTTGGGGACAATCTTATGTCAAATGATCTAGTTCTCTGCAATATGTGCACATCATATATGGATTTTGGCATTCACAGTCCAATTTTCTAGGCTGATTACATTTGTAACATATGATTGATCCTCTTCTTCCTCTTCCATAATTCTCTCTACCTCGGCCTCAACCAAATTTTCCTTTGTTCCCTTGATTGAAACCTCCTTTATTGTTGTATCGTGGACCCCCCACTTCTGCTGTAGAATTTTCTTCCTAGATCCTGTACATATTGAATGTGTTCTCCCTCATTAAATCGAACATGCAACAATCCTTCTCCTCATGTCCTATATATTTGGAAAAAATGCAAAACACGTTATTTGGCATACTTTGCTACTCCTGTACTAGTGGAAATTCATTTGGGTGATGCCCCCATTTATTCCATATATCACAGTATCCTCCTTGTGACAATGGATTCAGTGCTCCCATAACCAAATATTTTGTGAATTCTGGGAATTCGTCCTTATGATGACCTTCAGTCCTACATTTTGTACACCAGACTTGGTCATGTTTCTCCTTTCCCTTTATTAGTTATTCCAGGTGGATTGTCAATGCAAACAACTACATATGAACTTGCACCATTCCTCCACTTTAATTGCAATATCTAGTGCCTCATGTTGTGATGAAACTGTCTATTGGATTAGTGGCCTGCAATTTTTCATAGAAGCCCTATGATAAACCATTCTTGGTGTTGTTAATTTGGTATCTAGAAGGATATACTACCCATCATATCCTTAAATATCTGGTCATAATAACATATCGACTATGTTTATACTTGTCTAATCTCCTTCAAGTTTTTTATGTACTATGACTCCGACTTTGGCTTCTTGAACTCCTTCTACGGTGCTTGTTTAATCTATGCCAATGTCTTGGCCTGTCCTGTAGCCATGGTGCTCTGTTAATTCATATACCATACTAGTGCAAGACCTCTAATTTTGTCGCTAACTGCACATTTTTCACAACTCCATCATGTATGTTCTTTGTGGCCCAAATAACCTCGCACATAAACAAGTGTTGTTATGGGCCCTCTGACCCAATTCCTTAGAAATCTGACAACCTAAGAGTATTATTCACCCAAACCATTTTTTTTGATGTAGTCCCTCCTCTTGGTGATCTTGGTTGACTCTTATTATAACTCTACACACAGCTTCCAGTACTGTGACTGCTACTACTTGGTCCTCCTTTGCTAACTATAATTTCTTTTGAAAAATCTTCAAATGTTACTTATTATTGTGGTCATGCACATGGGGTTATGGATTCAACGCAGGATATTGTCTGAGTAGGACTTTTTGTCTCTTATATTAAGGGAATGGACTAGAAATCCTATTCTTCTCCCCCTAGGTATGCTACCTCCATGATTCAGACTAGTGTACAAGGTTCTCTCCCCTCTTTCTCACTGCACCACTCTCTTCTCTCAGCCTTAATATTTTTCCTATTATACCTCCTCCCTCTACACAAATCTCCAAAATCATATCCTTCCTCAAATATATCTTCATTTAGCATCCCCAGTCCATCCCAACATATTTCATTGCTTCCTTCCTTCTCTTATACGATCGTCCTATCATCTTCTAGTTCCCCTATGTGTGCAAACCCATTAGTAGTTGGATTGCATGACCATCATTTGATTTTCACACAAGATCATATTTATCCATATATTTAATGATTTCAAGAACCTTCCATGTAGAAATTTGAAAAAATTTGTTTCTACGACACTGTATGATTGAATACAATCTACTGCAAACTCTATAACATAACCCTAAGACTATATCCAACCAAAAATAAATTATTCGAGTAGTTAGGTTACTTACATAATTCAATTGTGTTACCACTTTGGGATTCCAATTCCTTGGTGTTGCGGTGTTGAACCTTCTATTTTTCTCTACTAATATTTATAGCCACTCTGTCGGAATAAATAGAAATTTGCCAAAGAAAATTTCATGCAGATCTGTGAACACATGCTTTTACAGCCATTCCTTGTTAGTCATATGAGGGTTTTTGTTTTATTTTCATTTGAATTCATGTTCGTTCCTTTCAAATAATTTTGATATCTCCTTCTTAGTCAACCTCCAAAACATCCCCTAAATCGAGAAGTCTTGGTCCCACCAACATAACCATTTTTTGGTGCTATTTGAGGTGCAGGTTGTAATACCCGAGGTTTGGTTTATGTCATACCAACAAAACCCACCTGACATTGGCCCTTTAAGCATCAACTTCTTGCATAGATGAAGTCTCACTCGAGGTACCTATGGGGACTACAAGGATCTGTAGTAGTAAGGGAATGGGAGGAAATCATTCGGCTCATTCTTCCTTAGTATATTATGCTCATAAATATGTTATGTTTCTTTATTAACTTAATCATGATTCAAAATCCTATACTTATGATATTCCAGTTACTGTATAGATTTTTTACTGTCACAGTCATGAATCATTACACCATTCTTAACTATAATATGAATCTATTCTACAATGCATGCAAATTGTATTCATAATAAAAAACATAAACATTTATAGCATAAGATTTCTTAACATATCTCTATCATTCCTTTATTCATCCTTCTCAACCTTCAATTGTTACATTCAAGAAATTTGCAACTTAATATCAATTAGACTCTAACATAATCTACTCTATCATAACCAAAATTCATCATAATAATACCTATCTGAACCAACTTACTGGAACCCTAATCTCCTAACCCATTACATATTTATTTCAAAAGCTAGGGATAAAACCCCTAATCTATTCATCCTAAAAATACCCCATTACAATGCATGGCCAACTCAATTAATTGGTTTTTTGACACCTTTCTTTGACTTCTCATCCTTCATGCTACTTTTTTATTGTTCTTCTCTTTCTAGAAAGTCGGGTTGTCATTCTCGAGTTAGTATTTATTTCCTTTCTTTATTCTTTGAGCTATGCATTGTATTCCTTTTGTGCACTTTCCTCCTTCTATGCACTTTCCTGTTGGATGCACCTCAATTATGCACTCTCTAACTTTCCTTCTTCCTCTATGCACTTTTCATATACTTAGGATTTTTTCTCAAAACTTTATCAAAACTGCAAAAACATATTTCAATATTGTTTGTCCACTAGTCCTTTAGGTTTCTTGTCGAGGTTTTCCTATCCTTAAATAGGTGTATTAGACTATCCTCTTTCCTTATGATTCACCTTTCCCTTTCCCTTAAGCAAGTGAGAATGATATTTTCCACCAAGATTTCCTTCATCAATTAATACATATTTATTAGTAATAAATAAGCTACAGAAAGCTTCAAACGTGTAATCCTTAACATCTTCCTCGTATTCCTACTAGTTCACGTGGAAATTCAAAATGAATGCATCAAAATGTGTTCTAAAATTAATCAAGAGGAGGTGGATGTGTTATACATGTTTCTTTTGACAATTATTTCCGCATTCACACATTTTCAACTGCAACGCTTTCACACACACCAAATCGTCCTCAATTTGGTCGAAGGAATGAACATATAGAGATGAACGGTTTTTCCAACTGCATGACATGTATTTCAATGAATTTTTTTAACAAAGAATTCATCTTCTTCCATACTTTATGATGGAAGTCCATTCAACTTGTATATAAATTAATTTACCACAAGAGATAGGTTTTGATGACCCCCAAAACATCATCCTTATTTCTATAAACAATGAGCTTCATCATAGCATCTATCACATCTGGAATTCCAGTCTTCTTATATTTCTACATTCCTTTATAATTCAATAGGGTTTCCATGTCTAAATCCTGGATAGCATAATTTTATTCATTCAAAACAACGATATTGATTTTCAAATCCATATTTGATACCTAAACAAATATGATTTTTTTCGTCAAGCTACAATCAACAAATCATAGGTCCGAATTCAATCACAAACAAATCTTGCAAAGGTATAAACCAATATCTCTCATACCATTTTTTGGATTGGGTGTAACCTAATTTGTAATAAATAAATAGAACTATAGATAATAAAAAAGAATTAACTTTAGAAAAAATCGTTGGTATCTAAAGACATTGTTAGAACACTTAAGCACAATTCATTGTGATTAGAATGTCACAATGTACATTGGAAATCATATCTTTCATTTCAATTGTATGATAATGACCTTGTGGGTCCTCTATTTATAGTCTCAAGATCTAACTAACTTCCTAGAAATTGAAAAAATATTGTCCACATACAACCATCGGTGATTAGAGTTGAATCCATCAAATCCATTCTATCTAGTCGACCCATCAAGGTTACTTGACCCAACCATCAATGCGTCCAACTTGCAGTTTATTTCTCGGCTGGTTGATCCACCAACCAACTATATTAGACTGTTGGTCAATTGTTGAACTGAGAAATGTGTCGACTAATCAACTTACTAATGTTGATATCTGGTGGATCGACCAATCGACTGACCTTGGGAGATGTGTGATGAACCATAAGAACCCAAGGTTCCAATAAGTCCATTAAGAGATAAAATGGAAATAATAAAGTAAAGAGACAAGCATGTGAAAAAGTAGATACACAAATAAGAAAAATATAAAAAAACATAGGAAATCAAGTATAATTTATATTTCCAATGAGCAAGGATGTGGCATTGTAGATACACCTTGGAATTTGGATATAGTATATGGACTCTCCTCTCCTCTTTTGGAGGGTTATTTTATGCTCCTTTGGAATTCGCCTCTCTCTGTAACAAATAAGTGTGCATGAAATCTTCCTAGGAAGAGGACAAATATTATCTAGTGACTATGTTAACACAGGATGATAGCTTAATAATATGGATCTGAAGAATAATCTAAAAATCATAACCTTTCTTTTTCTTCCTTCTTTTTAAATGATTCCCCATGGCTCTTCTTTATATCAAAACTTCAATCTTCATTAAGGATAGTTCCAAGTGTGAATGGTGCACTTTGTATTTTGTTTCCCTGTTCTTTAAAGATACACATAAGAACCAAATTACCAACCTTCAAAGTATATGGTGCTTGAGGATTCGTGGTATGCCTGCTTTAGAGTAATCTTGATGGGCGTTTCAAAATTTATTGCAATGTATGTGGTTGGGATTTCATGTCAGCTACATTTATGGATCATTCATGTAGGACCACATATATTTTTAAAAAACCAAATTTCAAAGTCATACAAATGCATTAAAAACAAATTTATATATTTTTTGTTTCTCTTATAAAAGTGATGTATAATTTCCATGGAATAACACTCCATTATTTTGTATTGATGATATTTTAGTTAATCACCTTAATAACTCTATGAGTTCTTTCTAGGTGATAACAATAACATTTATATTTACTCTAATTCTATAATACATCTAATGATTCTAACACCCAACCTTTATAAGTTGTAACCTCTAACCCTTTAAACCCTAACCCCTCCATCCCTTGTAAAAATAATAATACCTAATCTGTATAATTGTTAAAACCTAAACCTTTAACACATCTTAATCATTATAGATATTTCATGCTCATTAGGTTAGCCTTCAAGGTGATATAAAGGAATCCATTTGTATTCAAGTGGGATTTAAACTCAATCAAAATGGGTTAGTTAAATTAATATCGTCGAATATATTCCTTCATTGTTAAAATCCTTTCAACATTGGATTAAGTATTTTCTATAAATGGTCAAGAAAACTCCAATTACCTTGAGCCTCAAATACTCAATATAAATAATCCCTCCAAGCCCTAATGTTTAGACTACTATGATAATAAATGTGAAAAATCATAATAATAAACTACACACATAATAAATTCAAGGGCGATTAATTACATGAGTGACACCCAAGTTCAGATCCAACTAGTTGTTGTGCTTTCCCTAATAATTAATGCCTCTAAATAACTATGTGTGTCAGCTATCAGATCATTGTACTTTGTCCTAAATGCTCCAAAAATAGGCCCCATCCAAAAATTTCCTTTATACATTTTGTTTCTTGGATATTTTAAATCTTGTAAGAATTAATTTTCATTTTTTTGCATATATTTAAAGAATGTAAGATTCCAATCCACTATTTGGATGTTAAACATGGTTTGTCAAAAGTTATTTTTGTCTCATATTGATCTTCTAGGAATTGTGTATGTCTTCCTATTTGATTGAGAATATGGATGGGTATTGTGAGGGGCATGCAATTAACAACGATTTAGGGATGAAATACTCCTACCTGAGAATTTGGAAAATGTTAGGTTATATTTATTATGGATCTATTACTACTTATATGTGACCTTAATGCAATTGTAATACAAAATATATATGAATCTATTAACAATACTCAAATATGTCTTTCCCTATATTCATGAAAAACAAAACAAAAAAAGCACAAAAAATAAAAATAAAGAAAACACATCCAATTAATGAGGAAACACGTCAAATAATACATAGACATAGACAAACATGAAACACACACACACACACACACATGTGTGCACACACTTATGCACACACATTCACATTCCTACTACAATTCCCAAAATGCTTTCACTACTCATTCACATAGCCCATGTGAATGCACACTTGTTTCCTAGAGCAGAAACAATGTAGTAGTGAGCAAGCCACATATTTGCATGGAAACACTAGACCTATACATAAGATAAAATAACTTATATAATATGAAAGAAGAAATATTCCTTGACCATAGATGACCACAACATTCCATAATATTAACATAGTAGGGGAAACAAGTTCCACTTAAATCGATGAGTCCACCATCATTTCTTGATGTTGATTTTGATATGAATATGGAGGGAGAAGAGGTGGTATATTTGTTGAATTTTGGTCTAATAAATATCTCATTCAACACTTAGTCACTTGGATCTCTCCAATTCTTCTCCAAAACTCCTTATATTCCTTGGCCAAATATCTCATTCAACACTTAGTCACTTGGATCTCTCCAATTCTTCTCCAAAACTCCTTATATTCCTTGGCCATGGTTGTCTTGCATCATTTTCATTATGATTTCCATCAAATTCCAAACCACCTCTCCTCCTTGTATTCTTCATGTGATTTTTGTTGTTCAATGTTTTTCTTAACATACCCTATTTATTGTTGGGTCTTTGCTTTGGTTAACTTATCAAGTTACAAGCTTGTTTGGGCATGGATTCAATGCTTTCTTATCCCTAATCCTGTTTGGAGTTGTTTCATTCACTTGGACGACCCTCACTTACGAATTTATACACACTAAGGGCATGCAATCAAGATCTATGTGTATTCTCCTAACATGATATCAAATTTTACTTTATAATGTGGCCCATATAACCTAATACAAGTTTATGTGCACTTTGTTTTTGTTTTATTTGAGTTCATTGGTGTAAGAGAGTGTTTCGATGTCGATGCATTTGTCCCTGATCATTTCTTTTTTTTATTTTTCGTTTGGTGCTACTTTGATCCTACCTTATATGCATAGACTTTAGACAAGTAATAAGGCATGTGATGATACCCATAAGCTACACCGTCACTGTAGTAGTGGTTATATTTGATAGCCTACTTAACCTCATTTTTTAATATTTTTGGATATTTCCAAAGAACTTGAGGACTTTGAAAAAAACATTTATTGAACACATAGAAATCATTAGCATACTTATGTTTCTAGGAATTTGGGTACCATTATATCAATAGCATGTGATGCTTATCCACCAATCATTTTACTTGCATTCCCAGAATATCCTTATAGAATAACACGTAAGAAACATATGAAACTATATGAAATGAGATAATCTGGGGTATTTTTGAGGACTATTGGCATACATGGTTTTTGAGAATTTGGGACAAATGAATTTGACAACATGGGAAGATAACCATTTGATAATCTAGAGCATGCAATGTGACATGAATATAGTATTTTCTTCTGCAAATACCTTACATACAATTATTATAGTTACCAAAAAAATATTACGAAACCTTTCCTTTTTACAAAAGATAAGAATATGGCCATACAGTATTTGTGTAGAATTAGTTAAGGTTATAATAAAAATGATGTATAGAAAATATTATCTCGAGTGGTTTAAGAGACCAAGAATTGTTCCTAGAAGTTGATTCAGGTTGTTGGTGATGATTATGCAGAGACTGATTGTTGTAATATACCTAAAAAACTATCTGAAAAAAAAATAAATTTGTTTGTATAAGTATCCTTGAATAGTTCGAGATTCAAGCAAGTAAGCTTTCTGTTATACGGCTTGAATCTGAAAGTTTGCAAGAGTCCTTACTGTCGTCGACTATCATTATCATTCAAATTAAAGTTTTCTGATCGACGATAAGTGTTTACTCCTTCTTCAATGTTTATTTCAATTCCTATAATTATAATTACTTTCCTATCTATTTGTACCTATGACCATTACCATAGTCTTAACAACACAAGCGACTTTGGGACTTTATGGCCAAATCCTTATGCGTCAGACTCTACAAATAAACCATTACCATATGTTTACAATACTAACAACTTTGGGGGTTGAAGGCCTAGGCTTCATGAGCTAGTCCATACACATAATCACATGATGAAAATGACCAAACAGACTTAGGTAAAAGTAGAGTATTAGTCTATACTCCTCTGCGAAAAGTTTAAATATAAACAGAACCCTATAGTTTTCTTTTTTAAAATATCCAGATACAAGATAATGGTTAGGTAAGGCCTTTTAGTTAAACTCAGAGTGCGAATATTTCATAATCCTCCGATCATAATCAAATTCACTTGCACCATTGGATTACAAGTACTGGGTCTCGTGCTTATTCCATGTGCCCACTAGCTTTGACCACGG
>JASDQU010438860.1:21051-37612 GCA_032191745.1 Picea mariana | reverse complement strand
CTGACAGTTGAGATTATTTCACGATATCGCATATCGCGAGTTCGAGAGGTGAAAGGCTGGAGCATTTCATACCTTTGACTTTCCAGTTAGCGAAATGATGATCTATGTCCACGTGTCCTTCCCGAAGATGGATGGTCCTCCTGCTTTCAGGATTTTGTAAGCCCACTTCTCCTAGCACTTTAAAGAACGTGCAGGCTCTCCTGGATCCAATGGTGGTCGGACCCTGCACTCGGATCTAACGCCCGAGATCTATCCTCCATATCTGCATGCTCCTCTTGTCTACATTGAGATCTGACAGCCATCGGTAATTCTGAATTGTTGATCCAACGATCACTGTTGCTGCTCCTCCCCATTATCACTCAATTGTTGATCATGCTCCTGTACTCAAGCCATCATCGTTTCTGTACTTGCCATCAATGACAAGCATACGCTTCTTGTAAAATATGCCAACAATATTCACACCATTTCATTTCATTTTGAGAGATAAAGAGGTTATAAAAGGGGAAAAAGAACCCATCCCAAGAAGGAAGAAGGGAGTGCATTAAAGAGGTTATAAAAGGGAAAAAAGAACCCATCCCAAGGAGGAAGAAGGGAGCACATTTACTCACCAAATGCTCTTTAGTCTGGCACTCAAATATTTTCCATTGGTATAACATATCTCACCTTATTATATTTTTGTTCATGCATGTTATGATTTTATTTCCTTGTTTTATTTATATTACTTGTTTTATGGTATTAAAATAACACTAACAATTATCTGTGGTGCTAGTTAAGCCTAGGATAACATTAAATTTCCCTTTTTTCTCACCCAAATGGAAAAATTGGCAAAACACTATACTTCATGGATCTTGAATATTTTATACTCTAACTCTTAGTTTAGTGTTTGGATCATCAAATATAGTTAGATTTTCCCTTTCTCATCATACTCAGCTTATTATAATGATGACATGAAAAATAATATAACGATAAAATCATGAATTTAGATAACACTTTTGTGAGAATCGGGTCGCAAAAATTGTTAATGGCATGTTTTTGGCCAAAGTCTTGAATTTTTCGGCTAAAATAGTTTTTGGCCGAAATGTTTTTTTGATGAAAAGTTGAATCTAACAACATTGTTGAAAAATATAACACAATTTTTAAATATAACAAAAAATTTTGGTTAAAGCTAACTTTCGACTGAAAAATACTAACTTTCGGCCGAACTAATAGTTCGACTGAAAACCTGTAATTATGGCACTTTTCCTAAAAGTATGTGTTCACTTCAGCTTACTCCAACTTGGGGAGGAGAGACCTCCTTAAAATACTATGAGTCTAGTTTTAGAACTAGTAACAACATTTTCATAATTGAATCTACTTTCTTTTGATAAAATTTGTATTCAATTTAATTGTTTTTTTTAGTAATTTTAGTTAATTTTATAAAAAAATGTGTATATTATTTTTAGATGACATAATGATTCAGTAAATGAAAAATAAATATATGCAATAATACACAGTAAAAAGTTATGGAAAATTTATATTATAGAACCTTTCATTGTCCTCTTCAGAAGGGTACTTTTAGATTTTACTTTTAAATAAAAAATAAGGAAAATAAATGGTGTCAATCTAAATGTGTTTAAAATCTGCAACTTTTTCAGATTGGTCAAATTCAAAAAATTGTCGTAATTATAATATTCATTTGTTGTCTTCAAAACTATAGTCATTCTTTAATAGAGTATGTTTGGATTGTTGCAACATATTTTGTTTTTCATACTCAAAAGTTTAAATGAGTAAATTGGTGTCAACAAACATAACTCATTATCAATGCCTTAATTTTTAAGGAACATATTGTCAAACAATCACTAAAATGACATCAAATGTCAAATAAACAAATTTCAAAAAATAATCAATAGAAAGCTAACAAAATTCATGACAAGTTTTTTTTTTTTACTGGAAAGTGAAATTCTAAATAAAATAAAAACTTTTATTTACCAGAAGTTGAAAAACTTCTGAAAATATATTTTATTTTCTCAAAAAACAAGGAAAATAGACACCTAGATTCATGATTTTACCTATAATTATTTCACATTAAATATGGGTAAAATATCCAATTCTACTAGAAAATCCACTTCATAAGGATCATGTATAGATTTCCTTTCAACTATGGAAGGTCATAGGTTCCATTTAGATTCTTATATTCACCTTTAGGAAAATGCTCTTTACTCATATGTGTTATCACTAAATCACCAACTTGAAATATCTTATATATTTTCCCCATGTCCCCATGCCTCTTTTGTATTGAATTGATCTCTCTCAAATTATCATGAACTTGTGCATGATTTCCCTTAGTGTATCAATAAATACTCTATATAATGGAATTTATCTATCTCTATTGGAAAATCAATTTAATTTGTGACCCCATTAAGGTTACTTCCATATACAATTTATAAAGTTTATATTGTTGTCACCTTGTTGAATAAGGTTAAGTTAAGGAGATATATGCTATGGTTTTTAACACTCATGGTGATTTGATGACCTGAAAATAGTAATATTTTGGCATGCATGTCACTCGATATGAAGTTACTAATTATATTATCACATTGATCTCATCTTTCTTGTCCTATCAATTCATGACCACTATCCATAAGAGTAGGGGGCATATGGCCTCTCTATCCCCGAATAAGATACTCATGTTGATTGGAGGAGCAAGTTCTATGAACAAAAATGGAACCTTTGATGAAAACCCACAATTTTGTGCCACAAGTATACCATGAGATAGTATTCCTAGGGTGGTTTATGTATAACCTACTTAACTAGAATAAATAAGAAAACATGAATAATATTCAAAGAAATATAAATGAACAAAATAAAAGATCAAAGACAATGAGATTAAACCTATAGAATATAACCATTGTATTGATGATTTCCAATAGAGAGAGTAATGTTCATGGGACTATTTGAGGGATCAACCTCCTATGATCAGAGATCCAAATACAATAACAACACTTGATGAAACATTACATATCCTTCTAAATCTATAAATAGTTTCTTAAGAGTGAAGCCCTGACTACTTGTGGAGCCATCATTAATGAGTACCAACCACCTAGTGGGAATTATAATCATGACCATTTGACATTATGTGACTAACCACTAACTATATACTGGTCCTTATTCAAAGAGAATGTCTTCATACATTGTTTGAATAACTCCTAAGTATCCCATAGTAGGGAGGTTAGGGTAGGACCTTAACATGCCCCCCCCCCCCTTCCAAAGAAATATTTTCCTCAAGGATAGAGGTGTGAAAATTATTGTAAGATCATGGTTGGTTCCCAAGTGGAATATTTGAGATGCATATCCTTCCACTATATCAAGACTTCCCATATAGTGCATTGGTATAGCTAGCACTCTTTGGAAGATATCGATACTTCAAACTAGAGAAAAATGGACCCTTGTTCATAAAGTTTATGAAGGTTAGTATGAATGCGGTAGTTTGGCCCCATGACATTTTTAAAATTTGACGCATGAAATATTAGGTGGATCTTGCACTGGGTTGCAAGAACCAATATACAAGAAAATTTTCCAATGAATTATAAGATGCGATACGGTCCATAGAACTTTGGTGCTAGCTTCTAGTGGCCTTTGTCTTTGAAATAGGTCTACCTATAGGGTTGAATAGGAAGAAAACATCGATATCATTATAACAAATAATTCTAAGAGAGATTACGGTCAACCTATTGATTAATTAAATTTTGAGCTAGAACCAAACCATCCTTAAGTATGTGAAGAATAATATATTTTTTGTTGATCAAGTGATCCACTTCTTGAGCCTTTGATGTGCCTGGTAAATATGAATCCATTTGTTTTTTTTTTCCATAGATATCTTAATATGATGATATTTTGGTAGCAACATGATAAGTTGTATTATACCACCATTCTAAAAGGGGTATCTAGTACACCCATTAGTGCTACATGTCTAAGGTAAATAATCTCAAATAGGTTTCCAATAACGTTTTTCCCATTTTTATTTGACCATCATTTTTTGGATGATAAGTTGTTTTCCTTTTCAAATTTGTTCCATATAGTTTAAATAGATCATGCTAGAATTTGTTGGGAATGTGATATCATGATCCAACATAATGGAAGTGGGCATGTTGTGTAACTTAAATATATGACCCATGAAAGCTTGGTCAACTATGGAGGGTGTAAATGGGTGTGATAAGGAACAAAAGTGACCGCATTTAAAAGGGTGTTAAACTATCATCACGATGACCAATGCTTTTTATATTTTTGATATGCTCATTATAAAATCCGTGGAAATGTCAATTTAAATAGTGGCTAGTATCGATAGTAGTTACAATTCTTCATGGTTCTTCACTATTTCACCCGTGTTCCTTTGACAAGCGTTACATCTAGTTGGAAACATATGGATGCCTTTTTTCATTCCCTCCCAAAATAATGAGAACTTAGCTTGATAATAGGTTTTTTAAAAGACAAAGTGACATGCTTCAATTATCATCTTTCTTCAATACTGTTGTAACAGATATTGAAAATTTCCGAACTTAGGCACTTTCTCCCAAATTTAACAACAGGTACTAAACCCCACACAAAAAACAAATTGATCTAAACCTCATGGCCAAATAGGAAAAACGAATTAAGTATCAAAGGATTTCGTTGTTGGAATATTTACTCATAATCGTTGCTGCAACATGTGGTTTCTGTTGTCCGTAAACGCAGATGAAAGCCTTCTTCGTCTCCTCCTCAGCCCTATCTATTGCATAGCTACAGACACTATAAATCTTAGAGTCTTCTGTGTTCTTGGCTACTACTTCTGCTGCTGCAAGATTTTTCCAAGTCTGGGCAAACGTTTGGCATAGCAGTAAATACCGAGGATCCCCAGGACATGTCCCAGCTATTGCTTCTATCAAATCCTTTACAATTCCTCTATAAGTGTCATCCTCATATTCTCTAGGATCCTCTCTCCCAGATTCTCTCATCATCTCCACAAGAAAAGCGAGGTAACAGAGAGCGAACACAGATATTATCCATGATCGGCGTTCTTGATCATCGACATCAATGTTCTTCGAAAAGAATTCAACGTCGGTAGATAGGACACTCATGGATTCTAAATCTATGGTCTTTCCAGCAGATGAATCAAAACCGGTGTAACATGGCAGAAGACGACGCTTCACATGTACCCTGGACGAAATGGCCTTGTTGTAGGCCAGTGTGAATCTTTCAAAACATAATCTTCCCTCTGCATTGTTAGTGATAATATATCTCTCGAACGCGCATCGATGGAAAAGGCAGAAGAATCCCCATTTCTCGGACGCCTCAGACTGTCAGAAAGTGCCAGGGACTACAACATTGAAGTGTGGGATGGTGATCTCTTCACCTTTGTTTATGTCTTTGGTGGCATGAGCCCTCATAATATCGCAGCCTACGTTGATTCTTGCCACATTGGGAGCACAGGAATGGTTAATGAGGGACGGCAGCAACCCAAGACCGGTAAAATTCTGGTCTTCCTGGATGAGTCTAGCTCCACCGAATGAGTTCCGACTCGTAATATTCCGAATGCGGTTAACATCCAACTGTAAATTTTCCAAACTGGTGGTGATCTAATTGCCGAGGAAGCTTGGTATCAAGTGAATCTAATTCAGCTAACAAACCATTATGATCAACATTGTAGCAAGCTAAGGTTAAAGAATTAATGACAAATGGTATCCATCCAAAAATTTGAACCGAGAGGCAGGCTTAAAATTTTAACCATTCTGATCAACTTCCGAGTGTCAACATTTTTGGATGGATACGTTCTGCATTACCTGGGCATCTGGCAGTTGCAGAATTCCAAGAAGGCCAATCGTTTCATATTTCTCGAAACAAAAAGAAATTTCTTTTAGATTGTTTCTTGTAACCACTAAGCTATGTAACGAATTTAGAGGGTGAGATTTAGTTAAATAATCGTGGGAGGAGGCCGCTTAGAGAGGGGGGGGAGCTGGGAGAAAAAACCTCTTTCGAAGAGGGGCTCCTTTGTAAGTCGAATTATTTTTTAAACCCAGAATCGAGTAATACAGATGAAGTTTTCACTTGATATTGTGAGATTCATCACGGTCGATTCTTTCAGTATGTTCTCCCTATTGTCATTATCATATTGTTTATCTTTTCTTCTTTCAGTTGTGTTAAAATTTGTTTGGAATTCATTTTATATGCTCCTTACACATAGTTGATATATATGTATTGCGTTTCTATGGTGAATGGTTAGAATTCGCTCAAGATAAGCACTCTGCATCTAGTTATCAGCCTTCGTTTGTTTTCCTCTAAAGTTGTAGTGAAAATTCATCCTTGATAGATGCTTTCATTGTTATGGCCTTTTCTTTTCTTTTTCTGCTACCGCATCATGATTATCAATTTCTTAAAGATAAACTTACTTTGCCTCATTTTTCACAAGTTATACGATCACTGCTATTATCTCCTTTCTTCGGTTTTCACTTGACTCCATGCCCAATGGACTGTTTCCTTGGTCCAACCCCCAAACTTTAAAAATCCAAAAATATCATTTACCCATAAATCTTCCCACCATTTCACGCTTACTGAAGATCATATTGTGATATTATCCGAGAGATCCCTCTCGGGTTGGGAGGGGTAGCTTCCAATCCAAAGTGGTTCAAGGTTGCCTGGGGATTGATTTGCATGCAACCCAAATTTAGTTCTGAGTGTCAACATTTTGGCACCGTTGCCGAGGACTCAAAGTTGATATCTATCCCTGGGAGAACGACATTTTCCTAGTCCTAAGGCCTGGTTGAGCAGCCGGTCATAGGAAAATATTGGTTGCACATGCTCTGGCGACTCCATTAAAATTTTATGATGGTGATTTCACTGGCAGGAGAACTTATAATTACGGTTTTCATGGTGCCCTGTCAATCTGGCAAGTTCAGCTTCCCGTCCCTGCGCTTCATCAAACAGCACATCAAGGAAATACGTGAGCCTACGTAGTTATACAACTTGGTGATTATATTTGCAAGACATCCGGTGGGACACTTCGTGGAAAAGGTTGGTTGAAGACCTCGTTTCTGTTCATAATCTCATGAGGTGGATTGATATGGAATCCAAACATCATAGGTATGAAAATTTTCACTTCCCTTTATCTGCCTATTCGTAGTTACATCATATGTTTAGTCAAGAAGAGAATGCGTTCACATGAACTCCTGATTGAGGTTAGTGAAGTACAAGAGCAGTATAAATTGCATGTTAAATGTAAACACTACAGAGGAGGATATGTAGCTGCTATGGCCGCCTTATTACTGTTTTAATCTCATGACCAATAACATAGTGCTTCCTTGAAAGAAGTCTTTAGACATTTATTCAAATCAAAATGAAGCGTTTGCTCAAAGAATTTTTATTGAGAAGACATGATAAGATATATATGATTATTTAAGTCTTGTTGAACATTGCCCTTAAACATTCCTGTAATGGAGGAGGCCKCTTTGGGAAGTATATCAATTTTAAAAATTTTCTGCTATAAGTGGAAGCGCTGATGAACAYGTTGATTTCACTTTTAACGATCCTTTTGCAKCCCTATTAGAGGCTACCATGGCGGTGAGTTTCTTAAYGTTCGCAAATGGTGGAGATATTCTCAGTCAGTGTGCTAGTTTTCTCTGTTACCATTATGACTATCAGATTGGAGAAGAAATCTTGTTGTAGTCCGCCACCTAGCTCCTTGATTGGTTTCATCAAAATGCGGTCACTCAATCTAGTTACCTGTTCTCGGTAGATAAGGTGGCATAGGCTACAGGTTACAGCTTTTGCATTTGGGTCGCCCAATGGATGAAGGCACCTGGTCTACTGTTCTTGGCACTTTACGGGAAAGTACCATCCCTAGATGGAGCCTATGTTGTAACAAATATTGAAAATTTCTGAACTTACTTAGGCACTTTCACCCAAATTTAACAATAGGTACTAAACCCCACATAAAAAACAAACTAATCTACACCTCATGGCCAAATTGGATAAACGAATTAAGTATCAGAGGATTCCCTTGTTGGAATATTTACTCATAATCATTGCTGCAACATGTGGTTTCTGCTGTCCATAAATGCAGATGAAATCCTTCTTCATATCCTCCTTAGCCCTATCTATTGCATAGCTACAGACACTATAAATCTCAGAGTCTTCTGTATTCTTGGATACTGCCTCTGCTGCTGCAAGATTTTTCCAAGCTTGGGCAAACTTTTGGCATAGCAGTAAATACCGAGGATCCCCAGGACATGTCCCAACTATTGCTTCTATCAAATCCTTTACAATTCCTCTATAAGTGTCATCCTCATATTCTCCAGGATCCTCTCTCCCGGATTCTCTCATCATCTCCACAAGAAAAGCGAGGTAACAGAGAGAGAACGCAGATATTATCCACAATCGTCATTCTTGATCATCGACATCAATGTCCTTCGAAAATAATTCGACGTGAGTAGATAGGACACTCATGGATTCTAAATCGATGGTCTTGCCAGCAGATGAATCAAAACCGGTGTAACATGGCAGAAGAGGACGTTTCACATGTACCCTGGACGAAATGGCCTTGTTGTAGGCCAGCGTGAATCTTTCAAAACATAATCTGCCCTATGCATTGTTAGTGATAATATATCTCTCGAACGCACATCGATGGCAAAGGCAGAAGAATCCCCATCTCTCGGATGCCTCGGACTGTCGAAAAGTGCCAAGGACTACAACATCGAAGTACGGGATGGTGATCTCTTCACCTCTGTTTATGTCTTTGGTGGCATGAACCCTCATAATATCACGGCCTACGTTGATTCTTGCTGTGTTGGGATCACGGGAATGGTTAATGAGGGACGACAGCAGCCCAAGACCAGTAAAATTCTGGTCTTCCTGGATGAGTCTAGCTCCACCGAATGAGTTCTGACTCATAATATCTCGAATGTGGTTAACATCCAACTATAAATTTTCCAAACTGGTGGTGATCTAGTTGCTAAGGAAGCTTGGTATCAAGTGAATCTAATTCAGCTAATGAACCATTCTGATCAACTTCGTAGCAAGCTAAGGTTGAAGAATTAATGGCAAATGGTATCCATCCAAAAATTTGAACTGAGAGGCGGGCTTAAAATTTGAACCATTCTGATCAACTTTCGAGTGTCAACATTTTTGGATGGATACGTTCTTCATTACCTGGGCATCTGGCAGTTGCAGAATTCCAAGAAGGCCAACCGTTTCATATTTCTTGAAACAAAAAGAAATTTCTTCTAGATTATTTCTTGTAACCACTGAGCTATGTAACGGATTTAGAGGGTGAGATTTAGTTAAATAATCATGGGAGGAAGCCACTTAGAGAGGGGGGGGAGTTGGGGGAAAAACCCTCTTTCGAAGAGAGGCTCCTTTGTAAGCTGAATTATTTTGTAAACCCGGAATCGAGTAATATAGATGAAGTTTTCACTTGATATTGTGAGATTCATCACGATCGATTCTTTCAGTATGTTCTCCCTGTTGTCATTATCATATTGTTTATCTCTTCCTCTTTCAGTTGTGTTAAAATTTGTTTGGAATTCATTTTATATGCTCCTTACACACAGTTGATATATATGTGTTGCGTTTCTATGGTGACTGGTTAGAATTCACTCAAGATAAGCGCTCTGCATTTAGTTATCAGCCTTCATTTGTTTTCCTCTAAAGTTGTAGTGAAAATTCATCCTTGATAGATGCTTTCACTGTGATGGCCTTTTCTTTTCTTTTTCTACTACCGCATCATGATTATCAATTGCTGAAAGATAGACTTACTTTGCCTCATTTTTTGCAAGTTATACGATCACTGCTATTATCTCCTTTCTTCGGTTTTCACTTGACTCCATGCCCAATGGACTGTTTCCCTGGTCCAACCCCCAAACTTTAAAAATCCAAAACTATCATTTACCCATAAATCTTCCCACCATTTCATGCTTACTGAAGATCATATCGTGATATTATCCGAGAGATCCCTCTCGGGTTGGGAGGGGCAGCTTCCAATCCAAAGTGGTTCGAGGTTGCCTGGGGATTGATTTGCATGCAACCCAAATTCAGTTTCCAGTGTCAACAAATACCATGACCATGAATGTGAAGTAAGGGATAATACTCAAATGTATCACTCATGCCTCCAACACTTCCTGGCTACTATTTTCAATTTCATTTTTTTATGCAAATGGATGCCTATAAAGGAACACATTGGGTGGTTAACTACTTGGAATCAGGGGAATACCATGATGCCCATGTTTTCCAAGTGAATAGAGTAATTCACGAGGTGTTTCAAATCCCTATTAATGTTTATTCAAGACCAAATATAAATTAAGGTGAATCTCCTATTGGTATATTATCAAATTAGAAACAATTATTGAGTGGCATTTTGTTATACCTTTAATTTCCACCCTTCAGGCTAGAAGGGAATCTAGGAGAAAATGAGTGCCAATACACATCTATTGCTCAGGATTTAGGACACTTTTGAGGGTCATCATGGGAGTTTTGACGATCATCATTGGTCATCTAATGTGCAACAAGATACAATCTCTTAACCTTCTAAATTCGTTGAGTTATGAAAAGGTAAGCAAGGGATGAGTTGTATATTCATGGAATTAGCCTAGGAACTCACATCATTCGAGTCTCTATTAGGTTATAGAAGATCTAGAATCTCTCCCAAGCCTCTTCCAAGGATCTATATAAAGAAGGAAAGTATGGAGCATGGGGAAGAATAATCATTTTCATATTTATGTTGTTCAAATATAGAGGAGATTCTCCTATGCAGTGGAGCCACAATTAGATTGCCTGCTTTGGTTAAGAAGATGAGGAGGATCAAGGAGTAAGGATAAAAGGGGAATGCATCTACATCCAAGGTATGATAATTGATTTATTTCCTATATTTCATTAATATACCATTGTTTTTCCCCTAAATATGTTTGTATCTTATTTAGAAATGTTTAGATTTGGTATTATAATGCATAGATCAAGATAGATCTAGTAGATTTGATTTTATTAACACTAGAAGAATAGTAGATCGGTAGTTGTTTTCCTCCTTGTGTGCATGAAATAGATTAAAAGAGTTGAATATGGATCTTAGGAGATACATTAGTCGAATACATGAGGGAAACCATTGGTTGAAAGGTATGTTTACCTCCCTTCTTGGTTAAAAGGAAAATAATTTGCTTGCATATAGGAAAACCATTAGAATTCTATCCCCACTTTCTTTCTAGGATCAATAGGCAGGTCTTAGGGAGATTGAACTTACCACACTGGTGAGAGTTTCTCAAGTAATAACACCTTTCTTCAATATTTTGTCCATACAGTGGGAGTTTATAATTTCATGGGAACTAGAATTGAGCCCTTTGCGTGTATGTTTATGACAATACTTATTGAAGATCATGTATAACTCTTTAAAATCCATGGTAATAGTAATTGGGGTCTATAACCATTATGAGTGAAGAACTACATCAAAACTTCCCATTTGAACATAAAACAAATGAGATTTGAGATAATATCCCCCCCATTTAAAGTTTCACATTCCGACATTTGCACCACATTTTATCATATCTCCATTACCTATAATAACTTGAAAATTATGCATTACATGGACATAAAAATGGGTTTATTTTCCAACTCTCCTATGAATAAAATTGTGGGTACTACCAAATTCAATGAAAATAACCACCCTTTTATGCTTTATTTATCTAATCAAGTTCAAGGTATGGGGTGTTAAAATTCCATATAAATCATGGAGGGAAATTCGAGGTTCCTCACAAGGAGGTTCTAGGACAATTTGTCCTAAGGATAAGTGGATTTAGCTAAATCCATCTCGAGAGTGTCTTACATGAGAATGTATTCCAACTATTCTAGGTGGGTGACATCAATTTGAAATTATTTTTGTTCTTTAAATTTATGTCCTTTGATATAGCTCTCATCACAATTATAGAAAATTTTGAGACATTAGCATTTTGAGGCTTCTTCCCAATTCAATTTGTAAACTATATAAGGGTGAGGGGGGCAAGGAGTTGTTGTTAGTGCTAGATGGGGTTGGGGAAAGTGAATAAATGGGGATTTTGTTTTTGAGAAATTTCCACCAATTTTTCTTCTTTAACCCATTGAGAAGCCTCCAACCAAGTAGCTAGGTGAGACATCAATAATTATTCTCTATTCTCTTCTTGAACATCAATAAAACATTCATTGGAAAAGGAATTAGTCATGCACTTTGTGCAAATTACTAATTTATCAAAGGATAATATAAATTCTTCCACTATGCATGCTTGGTGAAAGTTGGATAACCTTCTCAAATAATGATTGTCTATTTCAAAACAAGCATATATGTATTTGACAAACTAGCTCTAGGTAATGTACCCCCCATTGGATTTCTTATGCCATTTCCACCATTGACAATGTTCCCTATCCAAGTATAAACATGCCCACCCTAAGTTTCATTAAATCATCTATAAAATCCTATAGGGAAAAATATTTTCCATTATGAGTAACCCAACCCATGGGGTCCAAACAAGAAACTTGTTATGATATACTTTGGCATAGATGTGCCACATGTGGTTATCTTGGAAGGATATAAATCTATGGCTATGTTTATCATAAAAGGGTTGTTTATTGTGATGTCTCCATCCTTGTAAGCTTCCCCAGTTGGTGAATCCACATGCTACTCATGTCAACATGCCTCATTGGGTATCAAGAGGTGTACCAAAAAATTGAGTTTCTTTTGCATGTATTTTATCTTAGCAAGCTATGTGTGAACATTTTTATTGAGATTAGAAACTAATTATTCAAGATATTTGAACTAGTCTTTCAGTTGGGTGACTTTGTTATTCATAATCATGCTTCAAATTTATAATATATGGTCCAAGGGTCCACCAGGATGGTTACCAGAGAATTATACCAACATAATGAGCTTCAAGCATGAAGGTTTTTGGGATAATTTACTAGGATCATGTCCACAAAAAAAATGTTACTTGAAAGCTATACCAATGCAGTTATTTCTACACAAGGAAGCTTTTGAGATAAGTCTCCCACAATGGTACATGTTGGACATATACTATACCCTTAACCATACTACCTATTGTCTAGGTTACTTGTTGGACATGGTGTTATGGTGTTGGCATTGATGTCAAAGAGAGTCAATATGGTCAATGTTGGACATGGTGTTATGGAGTTGGAATTAATGTCAAAGAGGATAAATATGGTCACAATTATGGTTAATAAAATATGGATCCATACAAGTTACAGATGAATAAATTAATAAGACATGGTTTATTAAAAGTGGCACTGGAAATAAGAAATGTCCCAACAAAATTTTATGTTGAAATATATTACTAACATCCATCTATAGAAGAAGAAATTGATCAGATAAAGAGGGAAAAAATCATAAGATTGTTGTGCTACCTCTCTATGAAACAACACTTAGAAAATAACTAAGCTTGTTGTGTTACCTCTCTATCAATTGACGGTCATAACCCTCCTTGGAAAATTATCTGCATCATCATAATCACATGAAGAAGGAGGTCAATTAAACTCATTTTTTGGAAAATACTTCATCACTAATCAAGGAATAATAAAAATCATTATCAGTTTCTCGGGCCAAGACTTTCCTAAAAAATCTATGTATTTAATTCAAGGTCTGGCATAAGGTATAATCTAGGACTATCCACATCACTAGGATAATTGATACCATAAACTTATTTTCCTTGAACTACAAGACATCCAACATAAGCAATATTCGACGATGATAGACTAAGATCAAAGTCTATAGTGATGGTCGAATTGGACGGTGGTGATCAAGTATAAATAAGATCAGATGACTTGAATAAAATTCATGATTGAGAGAGAAGTGAACAATGATTATTGATCGTTGATCATTAGATCAAAATGGAAGCACGATTAGATGGCTCTAATCTAATTCTGTAACATCCCCAACATCCAACTAGGCTATGCCATGTAAAAAAATTCGAACTGTATACAAATTAAAACATATACACACAGAAAATCTTGTGGAAATTTATATATATAACTTAAAGAAGATAAATACATTTTTTCAAATGCACAGTTTCATACAGAACAATAATAAAAATACACATGCAACACACACAGGAAAAACCCATAAAAATAAACGCATAAATAATAATGCAACAAGTAATTTAACACACAATTGACACTTATCTTGGTAAAAATATCACCAAATATGTGCATACCTTCCACGAACCTCCCGGCCTTAGACCATGCTGCTCATCACTCTCAACAATGGGTCACCCCCGAGCTAGGACTAAACTCCACCCGGGTAAAGGGATTCCTAACCAGGATGATGTATCTCAAACAAAAAGAAAGAACTCCATCACAGGTTCCAACTCAAACTAACAGCCTACAGTCCATCATTCCCCACATTCCTGTCCCACCCCAAGAAGTGTGCCCCTTCTCTGCTCAACAGTCCTTCGGCAACCCCACTTCCTTTTCGGGGCTTCAGCAACAGGCCATACATTAAGTCTCAAAGCCCTGTAGTTGTAGTTTGGCACCTTCGGGAAATCAATTCCCAACAATTCTTTCACCTCGGGAGAATTTCTCACAGGCCTGASAACCCACCTCTTTAGTATCCCATGGGCCGGACAACCTGCCTCTTCAGTCCAGCTCCTAATATAACCAGGTACATGTATAGGTACATGTATGAATACATGTATTGATACAGATAYAGGTACATGAATGGGTACATATGCAGGTACAAGAAGGTAGTGATGAAAACTGAATGAGTGAGTGAATGACGATGAAAAAATTRTAGGGAAGTGAACTAAGTTCAAGATATATGTATGCATTTTCCCAACTTGACACTTGTCATGTTGAGAGCTACTTTGGCCCATTTGTTCCCATCCTTAGAACATAGGATAAAATAATTATCCATACTTTATACTTTAAGGAATATTAATATAATATTCCTTTTTGGATTAAGATCCCTATATTAGCCCCTTATCCTTAAATTCTATACCCACCCTTTCCCTAACTAGTGAAGTTTAGTTCCCCATTCTCTTTTATCATGGTCAGTCTACACACAACGATGTGTTATATTAATGATAAGACATATACAAAAATAGGCCCACTGGCCTTTAGAAACTAGGCTCTATGGCCTAATTCAACACATAATCCTCCTAGCTTATAATAACTGGCTCACTAGCCTATAAAACACAACATATACACAAAAGCTCCCTGGCCTCAAAATCGTGTGCACTTAATTTTGTTGCGTACGGTATCTTGGAATGTGCACAGTTCATCATTAAAGTGTGAAGTACATGTGCTCACTATACCACTAAAGGTGCATGCAAATGATATCAAACAACTCATCAGCTTAAGTACATTTGCATTTAAATTTATAGTTGGGGGTTCATCCTTGGGGTATTGCATTCCCCTCCCCTTATCTATGCATTGTCCTCGGTGCAATATATATACAAATATACAACCAAAATTTCAAAAATCCTAAAACATATGTGGGTATTATGCCTTCATAGCATCCTCATGCTCACAAGTTGTGTCCTCAGGACCATACTAGGTCCATTGGAACTGTACAAGCTCTATGGATCGATTATGGAGTTGTTTGATTTTTCAGCCCAGAATGTGTATCAGATGTACTTGGAAAGCATCTTGTTGCTCCACCTGAATCACATTCCAATAAATAACATGATTAGCATCAGGTATATATTTCTTAAGMAATGATACACGAAATGCATTATGAATGGTCATTGATCTAGGCAAGGAAAGCATGTATGCTACAAACCCAATCCTCTCTACGATTTCAAACATCRCATAATAGTGAGATTCCAACTTTGAACAATTTCCCAACTTCAGGGAACTTTTGTTGGCCTTCACTTTCAAGAATACATGGTCACTCACTTTAAATTCCCTATGAGTTATTCCCTTATCAACATAGCTTTCCTTTATGTCTTGGGAAAGCTTTAAATTCTATTTTATTTTCAACATTTTCTCTTCCATTTCCATGAGTAATTATGGCCCAACTACTACTCTATCTGTTGGGTTGTCCCAACTTACCAGTGTGTTGCACCTTCTTCCATAAACTGCCTCAAATGGGATCATCTTTAGATATGATTTGTACCCATTGTTATAAGAAAACTCTACTAAGCGTAGGTAGTCTTCCCATTTTGATGGTTTATCCATCACATACATCCTCAGCGTATCCTCAATTGCTTGATTCACCTTCTCTGTTTTTCCATCTGATTCTGGATGATAAGTTGTACTAAAATTCAAATTTGTTCCAAATCCCTTAAATAATCCTTTCCAAAAATGTGATGTAAATTTTGGATCTTTGCCAGACACAATTGTCTGGGTATACCATGTAATCGAGAAATTTATCTCATACAAACATCAACAATTTTGGTTGTCTTGTGAGTGAGCTTTATTGGAATAAAATGGGAAGCTTTAGTAAGCTTATCCACCACTACCATAATAGAATCATGTTGCTTGTTTGTTCTGGGTAGTTTGTTGTTGAAATCCATTTTTATAACTTACCATTTTCACTCAGGAATGGGAAATGGATGTAGCAAACCAACTGGGTGTCTATGCTCAGCCT
>JASDQU010438859.1:143631-162183 GCA_032191745.1 Picea mariana | reverse complement strand
TTCCTTATCTTGAGTTCTTGATATTTGTCGATTAATGAAGTATGTACATCCTAATATGACTTTGGCATATTATGCTTGGATGATATAATGTATCAATTTGAACATTTCCAATCCACACCATATATTCTTGATTTTTCTCTTGTTTTTCCTTATTTGCAGTTATTTGATTGATTATCGAACTTGTCATTAAATTCCAATGAAGTTGTAGATCAAGACGAGCCAAAATAGGAAGACCCAAAGAATACCCACTCTTGTATAAGTATATACATTCATGAATATCATGGTATGGGGGTGCTAGTGGAAGAGAAAGAAAATAGAAATGAAGGCAACCATGATGTGTTGGTTGATAATACGAAGGATGTGGGATTTGAGCTTACAAATTTGGACATTGATATAGTGGATTGTAAAAGGGACATAGATGACAATTCTACATTGATAAGAGAAAGTGGGAAATAATTTGGAAAAGAATCTCAAGATGGCATTACATGAGAGACTTTACAAATTAATTCATTGATTGAGAAAGAATTCATTTCACCCCACAATTAGGATATTCTACATGAGAACTACTATGGAAACCATCCATTTTGGTATTAATAGTAGATGTGATGTTTTCCAAGCATGTGTATGTGATGTTCATTTGCCAGCCCACTAAGGATTTTTTGGTTAGCAAAATGTATGTGTTACCCCCCATTTCTAGGGGCAACTAAGGAGATGATGTCTCGAGGCCCACAAATTGAAGACATGGAGTGTCGAGAGATAGATAAGGAGATAGAGACCCTCCTCTTATCACAAATCGCCATTGATTGACAACAGCAACGCCCATCACACCAGCTTGGTTCACAGAGGACAACAACTCTTTCTTCATGAGGCAACAAGTCTAGTTTCGGGGTAAGTGTCATTTTAATAATTTAAGCATTTGAACATGTCGCAAAGGGTCTTTTCTTGATTTTGAAAACATTTTCTTGGAAATTATGCATTTTTCCTCATTTCAACTTCGTGGTTGACATGTTATCCTATTAAGTGGGCCACCCTTCGGAAAAATTTGCTACTAGGGGGTATCATTGAAGGTTCATTGTACCATTCCCATCCATACTTGCCACTTTCCACACTTCTTCCCTTTTGTTTTCTCATCATTTGGGTTTTCAAGATTATTGACCCACGAAGGGATTGTACATAATTTCATGGGAAGAAGGGGTTAAAGGACATAGGGGTTGTAGCTGGAAAAAGATAAAAGCCATACATTATCCTCTAGACACTCACCCTATGGTCCTGAGAGAAATGAAACATTTCTCCACAAAAATCAAGGACCTGTAAAATAAAACACATAATTAATAAATGCCCCACTAGTTGAAGGAATGCATTTTGTTGTGTCTTTTACTTTCCTTGCACATGACACTCTGTGTGTTCCTAGATTCAAGCGGCATTGTGGTTCTCCTTACTTTCCATTGCACATAGCACTCAATTCTTCGGACCATAATCAATTAATGGAAAATAAAGGGTATGGAAAAATTTTGCATTGCAAATAGGGATGCAACACACCCTCTACAACGACACCCACAAATGAGAAAATATGAGCCCATCTATGTCAAGAAGCCCCATGTCCAAAATTCATACCCCCATCCACTTCATAGTCTTTTACATGACTTATAGAGGTTCTTCTTGGGAAACACTCCTTGACTTGGGGAATGACCTACCCAATAGGGCACCATGACAACCCTCCCATACTTAAATTTGGCAAGTTGTATAAGGTTATTGAGCATTTGTTTATTTTGAAAATGGGGGATTCAATGCACATGTTTGGGTGGTTCTTTTTTTAAATATGTCTTACTCAACATGATAGATGTGACTTGTGGAACCTTGGATTTCGTACGTGTTTGTCTTTGCAGGACCTTTCCAGGTGAAATTTTTTCCATGGAGGAACTAGGTCACTTGGACCTTCATAGGGGCTTGAAGCCCACAGAATGGATGATGTGCATCCACTCATGCACACTAGAAAAAAATGAATGTTTCCTTTGGAAGATTTTCAACGACATGAGATGATGACATTGTGTCCCCTTGCACCTAAATGTTGGCCTTGGGAGGCCTAGGATAGCATACCCTACCCATTGACATCACATTTATTGATGGGGTTCTAATGGTGTTTGATGATTATGGTGGGAGAGATATACATTGTCAATCACTCTAGCATATGACAAGGTGACACGTGGCCTTTGTAGGCCCAACAACTTTCACCTAGAGGCTCAATGTCTCTCTTTGACACCTAACATCACCCTTTAGGGAATGACAAGACAGTGAAAAGATATCATTTACTAAGAAGAATTATGATAAAATGTCACAAGCAACTTATGAATTGTTTAGATAGCATTCAAAGTCAATTATGTAGAAAATTTGTTGCATTTAGATGGTTGTAGCAAACATTTATAACATCAGCAAGAAAGTTAGCGATCTAGGCTAAATCAGTGTTAGATTTAATTAGTAATAGCTTAAGAGAATAGTGTTTGAGTGTTTGATCAACCTTCCAACAAAAGAGAGACAAAAGACTAGTACCTTTAGGTTTTATGGAGTCAATTATATCAACACATTAACTTGGAGAGACAACAAGGATTATACTTGTCTAAAAGATAACAAGGTGGAAGCTTGAGAAGTAGTACCTTAAGTTCTCAAGCACCAAACCGCAAAGAGAAGGTTCAACTAGGGTGTAGGCACTTCTAGGCCCTAGTTATTTCTCCTATCCTTAGACTCTTCAAAAATATTTAATGCAATAAGAACTATACAANCCAACAAAAGAGAGACAAAAGACTAGTACCTTTAGGTTTTATGGAGTCAATTATATCAACACATTAACTTGGAGAGACAACAAGGATTATACTTGTCTAAAAGATAACAAGGTGGAAGCTTGAGAAGTAGTACCTTAAGTTCTCAAGCACCAAGCCGCAAAGAGAAGGTTCAACTAGGGTGTAGGCACTTCTAGGCCCTAGTTATTTCTCCTATCCTTAGACTCTTCAAAAATATTTAATGCAATAAGAACTATACAAAGCTTCTAAAGTGCTATCACTTTAGGGCTCTAGAAATTTGTGTAGACAAGATCTTCTTAAGCAAAACTAGAAAAATAAAGAGCAAGAAAGAAGGAGCTTATGTTTCTTACTCCTATGGTTTCAAGCAAGCAATTTCATAATCTTACATATGAACAAGTAAACATACTATAGACATTTATCATGAAACAAAAATTGCATATTTACTTACTTCACCGAGAATAATCAAGCACAAAAACCCTAGATTTGCAAAATTTCACCAAGAAATTATCCAAAATAGCCTCCAAGCAAGTGTGCCTTGGTAATTTCATCCAATAACCCCTTTAGGGAAAAAAATTCAGTCCTCCCACTTGTGAGAGGTGAGTTTTCATGAAAAAATGAAATTATCCAATCATATTTATATGGGAAATCCTGGCTAATTTACCCAAAAGTTGTATCTTTTCACAAAACATAGCCTACATGTCAATTTGGCTCTTAAAATTTAAAATTAAATTATTCTCACAAAATAAAACCCTAAGAGGGTGACATCATCCTTCCTAGGGTGACATTATGCCTTCTCCATGAAGCATTGAGGTCATATAGAAAAACGTTGGGCCTCCAAAGACCCTCCTACATGCCACACGTCCCAGAACTATAGTCTAACCCCTCAAAGTGTCTAATCATAGCCCTAGGTGACACCATGGGATATTAGAGTGACATCTAAGGCCTCCAAAGGCTAACGTCCATGTGGGGAAGAGTGGAATCTCATCATCTGGGCCTACCAGGGTGCCTCCAAAAGAAACATCCTCTTCCTTCATTGTGCAAACTAGTCATCATGATCATGATCTTTCCCTGAGTCTGGGATCTCTGCATCCATCCTTGGGATCCAAGCCCTCATGAAGGTATTAACTCATCATCTCCTCATGAATACCTGTCCACCGAGTAAAGTCTTGTAAAGACAACAAGTACACCCTTCAGGGGTCCATGAGTCACAAGTATCATAGAAAGAAAATCACATCCAATAATTAAATTACCCAAACATGTGCATCAAACCCACCTTAACCCAAAACACATGCTCAAATATGTTATGAAATTAGACAAGTTAGGTTTGGAAAAAGGGTCTCAGGGTATCCTATTGGGTTAATCCCTCTTAATTTTTCGATGTTTCCCATGTGGAGTCTAGTCCAAGTCATGCAAGTGTATGAGTTGGCATGGGGTAAATATTTGGGCATGGGGTGCATGTGATAACAGGGAAATGTAGACTCTTACCTATGGGTGCCTTTGTGGAGGGTGAGTTTCACTTTGTCATGGATGCAATTGTTTCCTAGCCCATTCATTGCCATTTATTTTTATATTTATTTCTTTTGATCATTTTCTCTTGTGCTACAAGGGAATAGTTGAGAGCCAATGTCCTGGCTTGATGACCAGAGGTGACAGTGTTATCCACAAACATTTCACGGAAATGAGAAGGTTGGCTCATAATGAGATCCCCTTTCTCTTATTTATGCCACAAAGAGACACTAACCTGGTTTGGAGACCAGATAGGTGGTAATTTCATACCACTACATGTCCATGGTCATAATAGGTCGGCTCGTGATGAGACCTCCTATCCATCAACTAGTACCTTGAGTGTTTATGTTATCTTGTGGGTCCCCTTTTCTTACTAAGAATATTTTCACTGCTTTCTCAAGGATCCCTGGCTGAATCATATCGAATCTTTCAAAATTGGATTTTAACTCTTTCCAACTACTTTTCCCCTATGTGCCTTAAGCCCCTTCTTCCCATGTGGTAAGGTACAACCCTTCCTAGTGTATTCAATCCCAATTCCCAAAAAGAAAGGGGATATGGAAGGAATAAAATGGAAAGTGGTAAGTATGGAGGGAATGGAAGATGATTTTTCAAAGATCCACCCAGTAGCAACCCATCCTAAAGGGAAATCAACTTACTAGAGCATTGTGTCACCCTTCCAAGTTTGAACGAGGCAAAGAGCATACTTTCCAAGAAAACGTCATAAAATGAATAAGGATTCAATACAACATGATCAAGTTCTTAAAAAATCAGAGTGATACCCAGAATCATTACCTCATGGAGCAAGACTCATTGCTACTTTAGGACCAGGTTGGTGTGATGGACGTTGGTGATGGTAATATGTGGACTACTCTTGAAGAAAAGAGGGGCCCTCTGGGACTATGCTTAGGTCTTCCAACTCTTGGAACTCCATGTCTAGAACTTGTGGGCCTCAAGACACGATCTCCTTCGTTATCCCTAGGCTAGGGGATAACATCTGGATCCAACTCGGGTACATGTTCTCACCGTAGAACGCATGAGAACCTCGGCATCTCTAGTATGACTTGTTCCTGCTAAATCTCAACAAAATATATTAGTAACATCTAGGGTGGTTATATCACCCCTTGTTCATATATGATACAAAAATTGAAGTAAACAAATTTAATCATGAGCATACATATGTACATAATGAAACTACAACTATGCTAACATGATATGCAATGGTATATACAATGGATGAAAAATTCCTACCTACCTATACTTACCTATTGGTTGAATGCTAGGTGTATTCATATAACCAGTGAAACCATCCCATCAATATCTCATAACACCTGCCTTTGTGCTTCATCATAAACCAAAGAAATGACAAGTTAAGCACACAAATAACATGAGTTAGAGCATGTATCATATCATAGGAAATCGTAAAGTATAGATCATGGAGGCAGGAGGGAAGGAAAAAAAATTTCCAAGTTACACTTCTAGGAAAGTGCTCAATCCATCTTAGAAAGGGATCATGAAAATTCAAAGACTCAAAAGACTGACTCAAAGAGTCTGAATGTTGGATAGCTTGGAAGTCATCACATCCTGAGGTCTGAGAAGGAACTAGAAAGAACCTAGAGGATGATTGTAAACTTCTTAGGGGAGAGTTGAATGATTGAGATAATAAGCTTCTTCTTAAGGAATTCAACCTACCCTTGAATTCTAAAAGAAGGCTCTACCTTAGAGAAAACTTGGTACAAGAGACATGTTCCCCAACTATATCCTTAGTGACATAACGAGGTAAACTAATCGGAGGGAGATGGAAAACCTTGTCACAAGTATCTTGCTTCAGGAAAGCAACGTCCTCACCCTTATCAAGATCTGAGAACAACGATGGTTGATAATATTCTTCATAGAATAAATACAATTTCTCAAAGGAATACTCATCAAAATCCTCAAGGTATAATTGGAACTTGTCATGAGAACATTGCACTAGGTCATCCTTAGGTGTTTGGAAAATATCTGTAACCATACCATCTCCTTGTTTCCACATTTCAGAATTATTAGTAACCTCATACAATAGTTGTAAAGGCAACATTTGGAGATGTCCTTCCATATCATAAATGGTATATTTATTAGAACCAAACACATCCCATTTGTGTCTCCCAACATGTATGAACTCATCAATATTATCAACCATGACATTACCTTTATCATAACATGAAGGGTTTAGTACATCCAAGGATTCACTTACTTCTTCACCTTCTGAATCATAGAATAGGGTATCATCCAAAATATGAAAAGGAAAATGATTAACCTCATTCTCTTGTTCTTGTGTAGGAGGGATAGGATCATGGATGGATTCATTAGAGGGAGGAGTACACATTAATACTTCATCGTCATATTTGATATCTTCTGTCTCTCACTCTTCAACCAGGTCCTCATTATCTTCAGTAGAATCATGAGTAAATTCTTTCTCTTCCTCATGGGATTGGTAACCTCCTTCATAAATATCTTCTTCTGTATTGTAGGGTTCTTAGCATTGAGCATGGTATGCACCCCTAAGATCTTCTACAATCTTAGTGGTGAATCCTGTTAATATTTTGGTAGTTGTGGGAGGTATTTACCTCCACATGTAAAACTAACGAGAATAGAATATTTTGGGAAGCAAGAAGAAACCCTATTGAGTTGGCTAATAACCCTAGAAGACAAGTCGGCTCAAGAGGATAATTGGTATTAGGTTATTAGCCTACAAGAGAAGAAGTCGGCCAGAAGAAATATTATATACTAAGTAAATAGACACCTAGAATGAGAAGTCGACCCAGGAAGTTAGCCAGAATTAGTATAAATATAGGAGTTCAGTCTTCATTTTGGCAGGCATTCTCAGAATTGCAGAGCATCACTTGTGCACACTACAGTTGCCTAGTTTTCTGCGCAAGTTTGGAGGAGAGCTTTCGTCGCAGCTGCTACAGCTAGCAGATTACGTTTTGGCTTGGACTATATCTTGGTTATGGTTTGGAATATCTGATCAGCTCTTGTTTGGTGTGCTATCCTTAGGGAAATGTGTGTTACCCTTTATTTGGCTATCTAGCCTAGGGTTTGCTTCCGGAGTGATTCTCTGTCAAGGTTAAGGTGCTCGGAGGGTGGCTTCAGCCTATGGTTAGGTGACAATACTGATATTGTCGATCGTAAAATGAGCACATCCATTATATTCTAACAGTTTATGGGCCCACGCCTCCTTCATTCAGTCTAACCACTGAAAGGAAGCATAGCCATAAGAATATTAATCTCGTTGAAGAACTGTCGCTAGGGTTTCTAGCAGGAGCAGTCACCAAAGCACTGTCGCTAGGGTTACTAGCACGTGCATTTACAGAAACCCTAATCCTCTCTTTCAGACACCTTAAGTGAAGGGATTGACCTAATTTTCGGATAGACCAGTGTGCCCTAGCCTAGTGCATCTCATGGTACTCTCAGCAAGCCAAGACGTCAAGTTTGAGTTTTTGGTCAAATCTAGGGTTGACCAAGTAAAAGAAGCCATGACCTACTCCATGAAGTCAGAAAATAAGTTAGATGGAGCTTCTAACTTTAGAGTGTGGAAGACAAGGATTGACCTCATCCTTTCCAAGAATAAAGTGTTGGATATTGTGAAAGGAAAGATCGTGAAACCAGAGTTTGAAGAAGGAAAAGAGAAAGAACCGCAGAACGTTGCAGTCATGGAAAAGTTCAAAGATGGTGACATCAATTCCATGAGTATCATAGTGGAATCTATAAAATACCACTTGATACCCTACATCTCCCATCTTGACTCATCAAAGAAGATGCACAATACCCTAACAAACCTCTTCTCAGTTAGAAACATTAGACAAGTAATGAGTTTGGAGAATGAGCTCCTTGACATGAAGATGAATGATGATGATAGCATAACATCATACCTTTTGAGAACCTCACAGTTAAGATATCAACTACAAGCTATTGAAGAGATCATTTCAGAGAAGGAATTGGTAAACATAGTACTCAATGGTCTTCCCAAGACATGGGATGCATTTGATGCAAGCATGAACACAAGGAAGGAGTATCCTACATTTGAAGAACTTTGGACTTGTTGTGCTCAAGAAGAATCAAGGATCAGTGCAAAAGAGAAACCCCAAAATAAGTACGATGATCAAGCCTTTACAACAAGATTCAAGAATTTCAGGAACAAAAGGAAGTTTGGTTCAAGGAAGAATCCAAATCAAGAGAAAGACATGTTAGAAATACAATGGTTCAACTGTCGAAAGTATGGTCACTACAATAATCATTGTCCTGAGATAAAGAAAAGGAAGGGGACACATGAAGCATCAGTTGCCGAAGAAAAGGAACCTACAAAGAAGACCATGCAGGATAAAACAGACTTGTTCTTCTAAAAGACAAGGTAACAATACTCTTCTTAGTTCTTGTACATATCTTGTTTGCATAGTCTTTTTACATATCTTGTATATCTATCTCTTAGAAGATAATATGTTCGAAGAAGAACTATACATATGGAAGAACAAACAAGATAAGGATTGCTATCATTATACAAGTCAGATAATACACATGAAAGGATGAAATACATCAAACAAATCATGTGGAAGCTATTACAAGATAAGCCGAAATCAAAATCAATCTTGAAGAAACTAAGAAGAAGAAAAGACAGAAAGAATTCAGAAATCAAGAGGAAATTGGAGAAAGACTTATGACACTTTGTAGAAGACAATAAGGATGCAAATGGAAGCATGGAATCTGTTAGATGGAGGGAGTCGATTATATATTTCCAAAAGAAAAACATGCACTCATACATGAAGAAAGGATTAGGATGGAGCTAACCCTATGATCCATTGAAGATGATGAAGTATATATCCGTGGTAGCAGCCATGAAAGGCAGTACGTGTTCAATTCGACCTTAGAAGAAGTCTTCTTCGAAGAGAAGCCTTAAAGTATCCCTAGTTGTCCATCCACATCCATGATCCTATGATGAAAGGAAGAAGTGGAATATTTAGGGCATGGAATCTATAAGGAACTCCATGGATCCAAGAGCTAAAGAAAAACATGAGGAAGAACATGAAGATTCCAAGAAAGAAAGAGAAGCCAGAACAACCAGTCATTGTATCCAAAATCACAAGATTACCAACCTGATATAAAATCACTAAAAGTAATCAAGCAAAGGAACTAAAATTTGTGATGAAGAACAATGTATATGAATGCAATCATTGCAAGATCTAGAACTAGAGGCTCTCCCAAATGGAGGGAAAAGACTATGATGATTACTTGTTCCAGTAAACCAGACATACCTCTACATGAGTCATTATATCATCTGTGATATCCATGGGTTGGAGTTCTACATCAGATGAATGCAAAGACTGTTCTCCAGAGAAAATGAACAAAGAGCGTATGAAGGGAAACCTCAAGGCTTTGAGGTATACCAAAAAGAGACCCTTGTATGCAGATTGAAGAAGACAACTTGGTGGAGAACCTCCAATACACAGCAGAAGCGTGGTGAAGATTTTCTATAACAGAGATATTGTATCAGAATTATTACTCAAAAGATCAGGATGATGGATTGTCAATCCATGACAAAGATCTCATGATGACAGAAGAAGTGTCACATGGATATGTTCCAGTTTGACCGTTGCCATGATGTTGTGAGCTAGCAGGAACCAAAGAGGAATCCAACAATGTTATACTTTATTGATCAGAGATATATGAAGCCTTCAAAGAAAACCAATCTTCCATACCAAAGTACATTTGAAATCAAGCATTACATTATCCATGATGAAGTCCAGAAAGGAGAAAGTGATTCTCCAATACATATCTCCACAGATGAGCAAATAAGCAGACATTTTGGTAAATCTTTTGTCCAAGATGAAAGAGTTTGTGTACTCGAGCTGGAGCTCGTGGAGATGACTTCCTTATTGAAAAAGGAAGAATCCCAGGATGGGAGGGAGCACTGATGTGTTATTTATTGATGGAAAGTCATTTTTCAGTTCAAAAATGGTCCAGGATGAGCAGATCCTTTCCATTTTAGAAAGTGGTTTGAGATTTCCGACGGACATGCATTTTCCAGTTCGGAAAATGGTCCAGATCGAACGGTCATTTTCGTAATGAAAATGGTTCGATGGATTGTTGATGCGCCATAGACAATGATTTCCCATTGTGGTTTACATGGGGAATGGTCCAGGGTAGTCTCTCTTCTTGAGGGTTACTCAAGAAGACTAGCCCGCCTCGCCAGATAGTGATTTCCCATTGTGGTTAACATGGGGAATGGTATGTTTTGGAGGTTGGTGCAGGATAGTCATTTCCTTAGGAAATGGTTCAGATAGTCATTCCTTAGGGTGGGGAATGGTCCAGGTTCAGCAATCAGGGACATACATTCCTTAGGGCAGACTCATTCTCTCCAGGTTACACTTTTTCTAGTGTCAGAGGAATGGCCTAAGGTGGGGAATAGTCCAGGATAAAAAATCAGGACAGTTATTCTTCCTTTCTTCAGAAGAATAGTCCATATAGCTCATTATTGATGTTTGGACTTCTGAGGGAAGATGCTCTTCCAAGATCTCACAGATGTGAGTGGAAGAATGGCCCAGATAATTCAGTTTGTATCATAACATTCTTTCTATGCAAGTTGATATCAGATGATTGTTATGAAGACTGTATGTCTCTAGACAGTAGATGTATGCTACTGTGGTGGATGTGTTCCACTGTTTGTGACTATACGTCACTGATCAAGTACCTGTGTGCTACTTGGTGTGGTAGTGTACCATTGGATTGTAGTTGTGTACTACTATGGATAGACATAGTTGTGTTCTATTGAATGATATTGTAGAGCAGCACTTGTGCGCACTGCAGTTGCCCAATTTTTTGTGCAAGTTTGGAGGAGAGTTGTCGTTGCAACTGCTGCAGCTAGCAGATTACGTGTTGGCTTGGACTATCTCTTGGTTATGGTTTGGATTATCTTATCATCTTTTGTTTGGTGCGCTATCCTTAGGGAAAGGTGTGCTACACTTTGTTTGGCTATCTAGCCTAGGGTTTGCTTCCAGAGTGATTCTCTGCCAAGGTTAAGGTGCTCGGAGGGTGGCTTCAGACTATGGTTGGGTGACAATAGTGATATTTTTTACGGTAAAACGATCACATCCATTATATTCTAACAAATCCTTCATCCTCTAGGGTTATTTCGATATTTTGAAGGGAATCCTCATAAGTTTGGAACGGTGGTTTTGCGAACTCAAGAAACCTACTAACGAGATATACGAAAGAGGATATACCCTTTTCTTTGAAACAACCCTTGATCCATTCTTGTACAAATGATGGCAAGGAAATTATGAACAATTTTATTAGTACATCCTCCCCTTCAAATTCTATTTCATTTATATACTTCAAGGATTCTACAATGTGAGTAATTGGGAGGCCTTTAAATCTTGGACAGTTTTTGAACAATTTTATATCAAAATAATGTGGGTATCCTTGAAAATTTTCAAAATCAATAGACTGATACTCTTTCTCCCAGGGCTCCATGATCCCATATCTTGGAAATATTTCAAAGTTGAGAGTAAGGTGGCACCTTGGAAAAGGTAAGTGGAGTTGCCAGATAAGCTCTTAAGAATTATCAACAGGAGTGAGGGAATCACCCTTAGTGGAGTATCCACGCAAGATTTGTAAGATGAAGGCTTTGATGGAAAATCTTACCGAAAAAGTGTCATCGAGGACTATTGACTTAGTGTTCCCCGACAACGATGCCAAAGATGTTATCGCACAATCTGTACTTTCGCAAATCTCATGACAAGTGAGCGACATTGGCGTAACAAACAAGATGTCCTATCACTATCACCTGTTGAAATAATGTAATTGCAAAGAGTATTATTATTATTATTGTTATTTTGTTCATTGGATTAATCCCCATTGTAAATTAATTATGTCAGTAATTGTATTAGGACCAAATCCCCTTTTGCGGATTGGTCATCGGAAAATTGTAATAAGAAGAATAAGAAGTCGGCCCCAGTAGTTATTATTGAGACCCGGAATTAAATTAAAGGTGGGTTTACCCACCCAAAGTGAGAGGTCGGCCTTGCTAGTGAAACCCTTTCACACGTGCCAATCTTGTATATATAGGGAGGCTAGCGCCTCACTTTATCACACAACTCACTTGCTCATTTCTTGAGAAGCAAGCTACAACTTACCAGTTGGAGAGAGGGAGAAGAGTGGCGCATCTTTTGGAGAGGACTATCTGTATTGGTTTGAGTTATCTCTTGAACATTGCATTAGCAATTTATGATAAGGAAATTTTTGCTAGGTTTTCTTCCCCTAGAGGGTTTCCCAGGATAAATGTTGTGTCTCTTGTGAATGTGTATTTCTCAATGATCTTTTTTTTATGATGCTCTTATCTATTGAAATGAAAAGAACTATAATAATGGCATAAACATTAACATGGTTTCAGAGCCAAACTGAATGAAGCATATTTCGCAAGAGAAAAACGTCATTGTTGTAGTACCTGCAAATTAGGGTTTTTCAAAAGTGAAGCTTTTCAGCTCCAAAACCACCTGGAAAGTTGTGCCCTCCCCCAAGGATAATTTTGGCACTTAGAGAGCACCTTTTCAGTGGCTAGATCTCTCAGAAAGTGAAACCCTAGTTTCACAAAGTACCAGAAAACCAGAAAACCAAAGTACCAGAAGTACCAGAGTACCAGAAGTACCAGAAGCACCAGTCCAGAAATCCGCAGATCAAGTTTGAGGGGGTAAAAGTTGGATTTTCGAAATTTTGACTGCACCAGCTAACTTGCCTCAGATCAGCGCATCTATCCCCTGGATTAGATTTTCAAAATTCAAAGTTTGAAAAATTAGGGTTTCCTCATAAAACCCTAAGTTGCAGTTGCAGTACCAGTTGCAGTTGCAGCTGTAGAACCAGTTGCAATCACCCTTGAAGTTTTTGGTAATAATTACCGCTTCTACCAGATAGAGCCACTACCTACAAATGTTATCCGAGGTATGTACTCACATATGTTTAATGGTTAAACCCTAAAGAGTATTTGTAGGAGAAGGTATCTCTTTCCATAGATCCAAAAGGATCTCAAGATCCAACACATTCAGAGGAATGATGCAACCCAGGTGTGACTATTCTAATATGCATCTATTTGTTATGAAATTATCTTGATCATTGTTGCATGTTGAAGCTATGATCAAATTATTAGAAGAATTAAAAGTTGATCATAGAGCTTATCCTCTAACCTAACCTTCTTTCAAGATAGTGTATTATCTTAGTGCAACAGACAGGTTGAAGAAAGCACTCGTCACTTGAGTGAAGGAGACCTGGAAGAAAAGAAAGCACTCACTCTTGAGGACAAGGCTCCAGGTTTGATTAATCAAGATTCAAAGGTACACATGACAAGCTGANCTATTCTAATATGCATCTATTTGTTATGAAATTATCTTGATCAGTGTTGCATGTTGAAGCTATGATCAAATTATTAGAAGAATTAAAAGTTGATCATAGAGCTTATCCTCTAACCTAACCTTCTGTCAAGATAGTGTATTATCTTAGTGCAACAGACAGGTTGAAGAAAGCACTCGTCACTTGAGTGAAGGAGACCTGGAAGAAAAGAAAGCACTCACTCTTGAGGACAAGTCTCCAGGTTTGATTAATCAAGATTCAAAGGTACACATGACAAGCTGATGACTTTAGTTGAGATAGTAATCATTGTAAAGTATTATACTTGATAGCATGTGATAATATAGATGTAAATACTTTGCCTGATATGACTAACATATCCTCTAGGAGAAACCTCGTGTGTTAGTTCCAGATTGCCATGGAAGAATGCTTGGTCACAACACTATGAGAGTGTTGACCTCATTTCGTATCATATTCCTTACCTTTAATCTTGCTTCAAATAAATTATAAGTGATAGCTCTAAAGGAGCTACTGTGATGATTTTTTGTGCTATTGCTTTATATTATCAGAAGGATATTATTCTTGCTTGTTGTTTTGTTGACCTTGCTTCAGGTCACATGAGGAAGCTATAGAGAAGTTTGAAGAAGGAAACGTGCTAAAGGAGAGATCATAAATGAAGCAATCATTAGTGGAAAAGAACAAGGTGGGTCACTCAGAAGCTGCCATGACCCACGCTATTGAAGAATCCATGTGAACTCTAGAAGATTATCTCACATCAACTACAAGGCGCTACCATACATATGAAAAGATGTCACAAGTTTACCAGAACTCAAGGTTGATCAAGAAGGCATATGCAATGGNGGAGTACTGGAACTCATTCATTCAGACGTGTGTGGCCCAATGCCATCATCCTCCATTAATGGGTATGTATACTATGTATCATTCATTAATGATTATTCTCGTAAAAGACCTGGATATATTTGAAGTGTTCAGCGAGATCAAGGAATTAAAAGCCTTGATAGAAAACCTTTATGTAAGGAAGATTAAGATAATCAGATCAGATAATGGAGGAGAATATACCTCAAAATAGTTTGTGAACTTCTGCAAAGATGTTGGGATCAAGATCCCCAAAAAAACGGTGTAGCTGAACGGAAGAACAGAACCATACTGGAAGCTATGAAGACTATGATACATGATCAAGATCTTCCTATGTGCTTATGGGCAGAAGCAACAATGACAGTTGTTTATGTGAACACTTGGGCTCAAGACACCGGAAGAGATGTTCACTGGAAAGAAGCCAGAGGTAAGCCATCTCAAAATATTTGGTTGTCCAGTGTTTATTCATATACCGAAAGAGAAAAAAAACAACCTAGAACCCTCTGGAAAGAAGGGAATATTTGTGGGATACTGTGAGGTCTCCAAGGCCTTCATATTCTACATACCTGGTCACCACCATATTGAGATCAGCAGGGACATGACCTTTGATGAAGAAGCAACACTTAAGATATCAAGAAGATGCCAGCTTGAAGAAGTATATGAAGAGGAACTTGTAAATCCTAGGATTGCAGAATCTATGAGGGAAGTTCCCAGAGCTGCAGAACCTGTGAGGGAACTTCCCCTGATGAGGAGACTTCTGAAGACCATGACATAACAGAAGTTCAAGAACCTCCTCAAATGACCTTATCCCATAAAAGAAAGTCTGCTTGGGCAAGAGAGCTTATTCAAGATGGAGATAAGTATGTTGTTCCAGAAGGAACCTCGAGACAGGTGAAAAGACCAAAGCCATTCTCTAGTTACACGGCTTTGATATGTGATCTCCCAGATAAAGAGCCTACCTGCTTTGAAGAAGCCATTCAGAGAAAAGAATGGGTAGATGCCATGACAGAGGAATACCAATCCATAATGAAGAACGAAGTATGGGAAATAGTTCCCAGATCAAAGAATANAAGAACGAAGTATGGGAAATAGTTCCCAAATCAAAGAATAAAGATGGGGTATCCTACAGATGGCTCTTCAAAATAAAACATGTTGTTGATGGAAGTATTGAGAAGTATAAAGCAATATTTGTCACTCATGGCTTTTCCCAGAAGGAAGGCATTGACTATGAAGAGACATTCACTCCTGTGGCCAGACACACTTCGATCAGAACCATTATAGCTCTTGCTGCCAATATGAAATGGAAGCTGCACCAGATGGACGTGAAGACAGCTTTCCTGAATGGTGTTATCGAAGAGGAAGTGTATATAGAGCAACCCCAAGGATTTGAGGTTGAAGACAGGAAGTCTCATGTCTGCCAATTGAAGAAAGCCTTATAAGGATTGAAGCAAGCTCCGAGAGCTTGGTATGGCCGTATAGACAGTTTCTTGATGAGCTTAGGCTTTACCAAGAGTAAAGCAGACTCAAATCTCTACTTCAAAATTATGAATAATGAACCAGTAATCTTACTACTGTATGTGGATGACTTATTTGGAGAAGAAAATCTCATCGTTGAATGTAAATAGAGACTTGCCACGGAATTTGAAATGAAAGACCTTGGTCTAATGCATTACTTCTTAGGCCTTGAGGTATGGCAGAGTCCAGAAAGAATCCTCCTTAACCAAGGGAAATACACGGTCAAAATCTTAAAGAGATTCGACATGCTAGAATGTAAGCCCATGAATACACCCATGGAAGAAAAGCTGAAGCTGTTGATCGATACTTCGTCAGACTTGATAGATGCCACACTGTATAGACAGATTATTGGATCGTTGATGTACCTGACGAACACCAGACCAAACATCTGTTTTGCAGTGAACACCTTGATTCATTTTCTGGTAGATCCCAGACATGTTCACCTGGTGGCTGCAAAACATGTGATGAGGTACCTTAAAGATACAATGGATTATGGTCTCATCTATGATGGAAATCATGACTTCACATTGAGTGGATATACTGATGCAGATTGGGCAGGAAGCATTGCAGACAGAAAAAGAACTTCTGGATGTTGTTTCAGTTTGGGATCAGCCATGATCTCATGGCAGAGTAGGAAGCAATCCAGTATTGCTCTCAGCATAGTGGAAGCAAAGTACATTGCTACATGTTCTGCTAGTTGCGAAGCTATATGGCTTCGAAAGTTGCTGACTGGCCTATTGAACTTGGATATGAGAGCAACCGTGATTCTATGTGACAACCAGAGCTTCATAAAGATGATAGAAAATCATGTATTCCACGACAGGTCAAATCACATAGAGATCCGCTATCATTTCATCCATGACATGGTACAGAGAGGAGCCTTGAAGCTCCAGTACATTAGCACGGATGAAGAGGTTGCTGACGTGTTGACCAAACCTCTATCTCGTGTAAAGTTTGAACGCTTTCGAGATAATCTTGGTATAGTCCGAAAGGACCCTCCCTGAAAGGGGGAGTATATATTTATTCCTTGCTTCTAACCTCGCTATTAGACGTAAAGCAAGATGAGTCATTGCTTCTGACCTCATTGTTAGACGTAAAGCATGACGTTGTCTGTTCCTTGCTTCTGACCTCGCTGTTAGACATAAAGCAAGATGAGTCATTACTTCTGACCTCGCTGTTAGACGTAAAGCATGACACTGTGTGTTCCTTGCTTCTGACCTCGCTATTAGACGTAAAGCAAGATGAGTCATTTCTTCTGACCTTGCTATTAGACGTAAAGCATGACGTTGTGTGTTCCTTGCTTCTGACCTCACTGTTAGACATAAAGAAAGATGAGTCATTGCTTCTGACCTCACTGTTATACGTAACGCATGATGTTGTGTGTTCCTTGCTTCTGACCTCGCTGTTAGACGTAAAGCAAGATGGTTCCTTGCTTCTGACCTAGTTGTTAGACGTAAAGCAAGACGATTCCTCGCTTCTGACCTCATTGTTATATGTAAAGTGAGATGTTGATGTGTTCCTTTCTTCTGACCTCATTGTTAGATGTAAAGCAAAATGATTCCTCGCTTCTGACCTAGTTGTTAGACGTAAAGCGAGATGATGATGTGCTCCTTGCTTCTGACCTAGTTGTTAGACGTAAAGAAAGATGATTCCTTTCTTCTGACCTCGTTGTTAGATGTAAAGCAAGATGTGACTGACACTGAGCTACCATCTTAACCATTGTGACATTGAGTCAGTGTAGTACTATGATGTGCCAGCCTAGTGCTGTGATGAGGTATCATTTTTACTGATACATTTTGATGCAGATGATGATGGCATTCTTTCAAGAATGATGATGTTGTCGATGAAGAAAAACTTCTGATGACTTGTAAATATGCTAGCCAATGTTTCAAGATGATATTGACGATACTGTCCTCCTGATGCCACTGATGATGCAGACCTCTCTCGCCTGATGCTGTTGAAGAAAACCCTTCTTATTAAGGGAAAGTGTTGAAATAATGTAACTGCAAAGAGTATTCTTATTATTATTGTTATTTTATTCATTGGATTAATCCCCATTGTGGATTAATCATGTTGGTAATTGTATTAGGACCAAATCTCCTTTTGTGGATTGGTCATCGGACAATTGTAATAGGCAGAATAAGAAGTCGGCCCCAGCAGTTATTATTGAGACCCGGAATTAAATTAAAGGTGGGTTTACCCACCTAGAGTGAGAGATCGGCCCTGCCAGTAAAACCATTTCACACGTGCCAGTCTTGTATATATAGGGAGGCTAGCACCTCACTTTATCACACAACTCACTTGTTCATTTCTTGAGAAGCAAGTTGCAACTTACCAGTTGGAGAGAGGGACAAGAGTGGCGCATCTTTTGGAGAGGACTATCTGTATTGGTTTGAGTTATCTCTTGAACATTGCATTAGCAATTTATGATAAGGAAGTTTTTGCTGGGTTTTCTTCCCCTAGAGGGTTTCCCAGGATAAATGTTGTGTCT
>JASDQU010438859.1:123515-143486 GCA_032191745.1 Picea mariana | reverse complement strand
CCCCCCCCCTCTCACTGGTCACTCAAGTTAAATATGTCACAAGGTTTATGTCCAAGAAATATGAATCAATTGAAAGTGATGAAGTGTACTGTCCCAAAACAAGACAACATAGCATATATATGGAAGTTTCAAGTACAAAAATGGTAGTAAAGCTTCAATAGATAGTAAACCAAGTGAAAATATGCTAGCTGATATAAAAATGCAGCAATGAACAATTTTACAACAACAATTAATAAATTGTAATAGATGTAATAAAATCTATTTAGAATTACTTGAAAAGATAGTGAAAAGATAGCATTTACTAAGCAGAATGATAATCAAATGTCATAAGCAATTTCTGAAGTGTTTAGCTAGCATTCAAAGTCAATTATGCAGAAAATTTTCTACAGTTAGATGGCTATGGCAAACATTTATAACAACAGTAAGAAAGTTAGCGATATAGGCTAAATTAATGTTAGATTTAATTAGTAATAGCTTAAGAGAATTTTGTTTGAGTGTTTGATCAACCTTCTAACAAAAGAGAGACAAGAGACTAGTGCCTTTAGGGTTTATGTAGTCAATTATATCAACACATTAACTTGGAGAGACAACAATGATTATACTTGTCTAAAAGATAACAAGGTGGTAGATTGAGAAGTAGTACCTTAAGTTCTCAAGCACCAAGCCTCAAAGAGAAGGTTCAACTAGGATGTAGAAACTTTTATGCCCTAGTGATTTATCCTATCCTTAGACTCTTCAAAAATATTTAATGCAATAAGAACTAGACAAAGCTTCTAAAGTGTTAGCACTTTAGGGCTCTAGAAGTTTGTCTAGACAAGATCTTATTAAGAAAAACTAGCAAAATAAAGAGAAAGAACAAAGCACCTTATGTTTCTTACTACTAGGGTTTCAAGAAAGCAATTTCATAATCTTACATATGAACAAGTAAACGTGCCATAGACATTTATCATGAAATCAAAATTTCAGATTTACTTACTTCACTAAGAATAATCAAGCACAAAACCCTAGATTTTCCAAAATTTTAACAAGAAATGATCCAAAACCCATCCAAAATAGCCTCCAAGCAAGTGTGCCTTGGTAATTTCACCCAATAACCCCTTTAGGGAGAAAATTTCAGTCCTCGTGTAATACCCTTGTTTCCCCTAGCTTGTAATTAATCATTAATTATGATTACCATGTTATGGAATGTGTAAAATGTAAATGTATTACTCTTTATATTACCAATGAATAACTACGGGGGTGAAGCCTTGAAGTACTGGCCATGATATCACTAGAGGAAAAAAAGTGAGGAAACTATGGAGAGGGTTCATTATGTCAAAATGACCCAAATTTCTCCTTGTTGAAATAATAAGCCTCATCCTGATCCCAAGGAGAAATTAGTTAATAAAGGATTGGTGGCTGAGAAATCAACTACCCCAATGAATGGGAGCATGGAGGGTCTGGTTGTGGAGATAGAAAACTGTCAGGTCGAAGTACCACACAGGGAAATTTTTACTACATGCCTAGTGATAAAAATTTATGTAGGAACACAATGAAATACAGAAATACACATAAATGCAGAGATGCAACGGAAATAAGACTTCATTTCATTAATAACAAATGACTGAAATACACTTATAGACAGAATGTAAATAAACTATCTAGGGCGCTGGTAGCTTATCTCTAAGAAGAGATGTGGTGGCTATTGGCCTCTGAACTATGTTATAATGAGGCTCGAAGGCCTATTATTATTGAGAAACAATGGAAAACCCTAAACATATAAATACCTAACCCTGGGATATGAAACGCCAAGACTATGGGCCCTATTTGGGTAAATTGGTACATCAACTTCTCGAGGACATAACTTTGGCATACGATCTCTATTTGACGTGCTCAATACCTTGTTAGAAATATCTATCCAAGGACTACAAATTTTGGGTGAGAAACATCGAAATGTTCCATGTTGCTCCCCGTTTTCTAAAAAAATGTCGTTTAGGGCCTCAAAACGGCTCTGGAAGTTCAGGACCCGAAAAACTACTAAAAATAGTAAATTGTGTGGAAATTGAAAAACTGAAAGAAGCAATGGTCAGGTCCCAACTAGAATAGGTGGGTGGCCACCAATATCCACCTAGATCATTCCTCCCCCCTTAGGAAGCAATGGTCCCCATTGCGTTGAGTTCCTCCATGAGATGAGGTAACTTATGTTGAACTTGGTCCCTGGTGAGCCACTTGCCTTGGTGGAGGAGTTGGCATGCTTTGACAACTCTATATAGCAGTATCCTTTGTTTTCAGGTGCGCTTGATTTGTGTATCCATGATCTAATCAGTTGTGGCTTGTTCCATGCAGTCTGGATTTAACTCTCTTGGTGTGAGTTGTTCTACCATGTCAGATGTGTCTAGTAGAGGTGGAAAGTAGGGTCGAAGGCGATCCACATTGAACACTAGGTGCAGACCAAGAAATGGTGGAATGTTGAGCTCAATGGAATTTTCCCCTATAGCCTTGGTGATGGTGTACAGCCCATATCGAAGCGGGCAAAGCTTGCGGTGGGGTCCAGTGAGGCACTCCTTTTGCAAATGTAGCCACACTTTGTCCCCCACCTGGAAATTGTGTGGCACCCGATGTTGATCATGTCATTGCTTGTACTTAGGATTGGCTCTGTCCAAGATTTCATGAACCTATTGGTGGATGTGTTGAATGTGCTCAATGAATTTGTTTTCCTTGTCAGCCTCAAACTAGACATGAGTTGAATCTTCCTGGGTAGCCACAAATGGCATGGCTATGTCAATGGGACATAGTGGCTAGAATCCCAAGCCCACCTGAAAGGGGTTGTGGCTGGTTGAGCTATGGAGAAACCGGTAGTAGCTGTGTTGTACATAGGGGAGGCTCTCATCCCATGTATGTGGATGCTTTGAGTTGTACATGCGTATAATGTGTATGATCATCTGGTTGATGACCTCTGTCAGGCCATCAGTTTGCGGATGGAAAGTTGTGGACTTGGTGAGCTTGGTGTCCAGCATCGAATAGAGGCTGGACCAAAATGTACTGAGGAACCTGCTATCCTGATCTGAGATGATAGACTGTGGGATCCAAAAGTGTACCCACACTCATTCAAAGAAGGGTTTAGCAGTGGTTTTTTCTCTGATATTCTTCTTGCAGACAATCATAATGGACATCTTCGAGAATATGTCGACGACCACAAAAACATAGTCATTGCCATGATTAGTAGAAGGAAGGTCGGACATGTAATTCATAAAGATGGATTCCCAAGGTCAACTGAGACTAGGAAGCGGAGTATAGAGGCCTTTCTTCTTGATGGTCGGTTTGGCAATGGCGCAAGCAGTGCAGAACTTGATGTACTTCTCGACATCCTGTCGAAGGTTTGGCCAATAGAAATAATTTTGCAGTACTGCCATAGTTTTCTTGACCATGAAATGCCCAGCGACCCGACTATATTGCGCCTCCAAAATCATCTTGGCACGCTCACTTGAAGGAACACAAAGGTGTCCCAGGTGACATAGAAGGGCATCCTGGAGGTGAAAATTGGGAACTTTCTTACCCTCCAAGGGCGTATTGTATGTGTGGCCGAATTTCGGATCACTTGTGTAGAGAAGCAGCCAATCGGAAGTCTCGTGCCCACAAGAGTTGAGCACAGTGGTTAGCGCCACAATGGTTGGTCGACTGATGCAGTCTACAACATTATTGGTGTTTCCTTTCTTATACTTAATGTTCAAATGAAACTGTTGCAAGTATGTGGACCACATTTGATGGCGATCATTCTGCAACTTCCCTTGTGTCTGTATGAACTTTAGGGGTTGGTGGTCTATGTGGATGATCATTTCCTTTCACAAAATGTAATGCTTACATTGTTGGCAAGCCTTCACAATGGAATACATCTCTTTTTCATAAGTGGGATACTTTCAAACTATGTCGGAAAGTGTCTCACTGTGATATGCCACTGGATGCCCATGTTGAGTAAGGACTGCCCCAATAGCATAGTCAGAGGCATCTATTTGGATCTCAAATGGTTGTTGCAAGTCTGGTAATGTGAGCATTGGTGCAGAGAAGAGGTGATGCTTCAACTCCCCGAATGCCTTCTGTTGAGATTCAGACCAAAAGAATTTTTCTTTTGCTCCTCCCTTGGTGACTTGACTCAAGGGCCAAGTGATATGAGAGAATCCCAACAGGAACCTGCGGTAGAAGTTGGCAAGGCCCAAAACACTGTGAAGATCTATTAGGGTGGTTGGGGTTGGCCAATCCCGAATGACTTAGATCTTTGATGGATCCACATGCACCCCCCGCTCATCAATAATATATCCCAGATACTAAACCTGGATCATGCCAAAAGTGCATTTCTCCAAATTGGCACACAAATTTTGTTGTCACAGTGTTTGGAGGACCTATCGGATGTGGTGGAGGTGCTCTTCCCAAGTCTGGCTAAAGATCAGAATGTCATCCAAGTACAGCACTACAAATGAGTCGGTGCATGGCCGCAATATGTCATCCATTATCCTCATGAAGTTTTCACGGGTATTCGTCAACCTAAAAGGCATGACCAACCATTCAAAAAGGCCCTCCTTGGATTTGAAGGCAGTCTTCCACACATCAGAGGGTTCGATTGGTACCTGGTGATACCCAGACTTCAAGTCGATCTTGCTGAAATATTTTGCCCCCTTGAGTTTGTCCATAAGGTCATCAATCTGTGGGATCGGGTAACTATTTTGGACAATGATCTTGCTCAGTGCCCGATAGTCAATGCAGAGTCTCCAAGTCCCATCCTTCTTCTGCACCAACACAATCGGGCTCCCACATGGAGATGAACTCGGCCGAATGTGACCTTTCTGCAACAAATCTTGAATCTGCCTCTTGATTTTGTCATTCTCCATAACAGAGCGTCGATAGATTGGTCCATTGGGAAGCGGCGCACCTGGGGTCAGATCGATGGGGTGCTTGACCTGGCAGTGTAGAGGCACCCCTGCGGGGAAGGTGAATATGTCCTCGTACTCCTCCATGACCTTATCCATCTGTTGTTGTCATGCATAAGGGCCTTGTATAGAGGTCATGGCCATAGTATTCTTCTTTCTCTAAGGGTAGATCATCAGGAAAACAAATTTTCTAGTTTTGGAAATGAGCTTACTGCACTGTTTTGCAGTAACCAAAGAGATGGTGGTAGGTTGTGCTATCTCTGGTATCCTGTACAAATTATTTCCCAAAGTGATAATAACTTCACGAGGCCCAGACTCATACACAGCATGTCTCTTCCACAAGTACGATTGGCCTAATAATACATCAGAAACATCAAGAAGAGAAATGTCACACAATACCTCATCCCTTAAGGGCTTGATGTTGTAGGGAAGGCGACATTGTTGGCTGATGTGGAGGTCTCATCTTTGGTGAAACCACCTGATGGTATATGGTTGTGGGTGTATTGTGGTCGGTAAGACCAACCGCTTCATGACCTCTACTGAGATGAGGTTCTTTTGGCTCCTGCTTTTGACAATGAACTACAATGGGGAACCCTTTGCCCACATCTTGGAATGGAAGTGACACTCTGCCTCTTCTGGGTCTTCTGGTTCCTCCTTCTGGATCTTCGTGGTGGAAATAGTGGCATTGCACTCTGCATCGATAATTTTCTTCCCCTTGTCATTCCCCTTGTCAGGTTTTGGTTCAGAGTTGGAGCATACATCCGATTCAAAAGCCTTCAACTCAGCTACCAGTGACTGCTTGGCCCGACACTCACTTGTGTTGTGGGTGGAGCTCTTATGGAACTCGCACCACTTCCCCATGTCCTTTTTTGGATTCATGGTGTTGTTCTTTGCTTGTAGCTTTGGCAGGTTGTCCTGGTCCGCCCCGCCTTGGCTTATTCCTTTGTTCTGTGTTTTGGGGGTACCTTTCCCTTGCTTCTGATTCGGAGACCCAAAGTCTCACTTCTTCTGTTTGAACTTCTACTCAATCTAGCAGCATATCGGTATGTTGCACCAAGCAAGGAGATGTTGAGGAACTCCATTTCCTCCCTGAATGTATCTATGCAGACAACTGTTGTACTTTAACACCAAATGTTTCTCTGAATCTTTGATATCCAAATTTGTGTGTAGGGTGTGAAATGGATTCGTCAGCTCATGCACATCTTGGTCCCTTTGTTGTCGCAACGTAGTCCATTGTATGTATTTGTCCTCATAGATCCCCACGAGATAATATTGTTCCTTAATGGAATCTCAGAAAGAATTCAAAGTGGGTGCGACCGAGAAATGAGAGGGTTCCCCCTCACCCTGTTTCTCCCAGTAGGTTTCCCACTAGTCCTTAACATGGGGGGCGGCTTTGAGGAGTGCAAAAATAATCCTTTCTCGGTCGGAAAAGTCATCAACCAAGAAATATCCTTCTAACAAATTCAACCATCTATATACAACATTTGCATATATTTGGACCTCAAATATGGAAATGTCAAAGTTCACTTTTACCTTAAAAGGAGTGGCGCCTCTAGAGTGGTTGATGGATGTAGATGCGTCGCTAGTGGGCATCCGTTGAAGGATCTGAGCAAAGTTGTCCATCATCGCGTTCCTTTGTTTCTCGGGGGCCTCCTCGAGAAAAATTTTGATAGGATCTCCTGCTCCATCATATTTCTTTTCTTTCCCCATGGGCGGTCATCGTGGTTTGCGAGGATGATCTTGCAAAGGTTCAACTAGATCGAGCCCTAAATCCTTATAACCCGACCTCGTTGCGGACATGCAAAGAAGGATAGTGAACGAGCAAACCGCTTCGATACCACTGATCCAGATTTATGTAGGAACACAATAAAATACAAAAATACACATAAACGTAGAGATGCAATGGAAATAATACTTCATTTCATTAATAACAAATGACTGAAATACGCTTACAAACAGAATGGAAATAAACTAGCTAGGGCGTTGGTAGCTTATCTCTAAGAAGAGATGTGGTGGCTACTGGCCTCTGAAATGTGTTACAATGAGGCTCGAAAGCCTATTATTATTGAGAAACAATAGAAAACCCTAAGCATCCAAAGACCTAACCCTAGGAGATGAACGCCAAGACTATGGGCCCCGTTTGGGTAAATTGGTACATCAACTTCTCGGGGACGTAACTTTGGCATACGATCTCCGTTTGATGCGCTCAATACCTCATTAGAAAGATCTATCCGAGGAATACAACTTTTGGGTGAGAAACATTGAACCTTGTTCCATGTTGCTCTTCATTTTCTCAAAAAACATCGTTTAGGGCCTCAAAACAACTCTGGAAGTTCAGGACCCGAAAAACTATTAAAAATAGTAAACTGTGAAGAAACTGAAAAACTGAAAGAAGCAATGGTGGGGGTCCAAGTGGAATAGGTGGGTCGCCACCAATATCCACATGGATAATTACTAACCCAATTTGTTGTTGTGACTGGAGAAAACAAGAGAAGGATCTCTGAGAAATTGCAGAAAACATGACTTGAGCAGAAGAACGTGAGTTTGATAATGAGGGAGCATCTGATAAACCTCACAGAGGTTTTGACAGAGAGAGATTCTTTGAGGAATTGAAATAGTTAATGTGACAGAGAGAGAGTCTCTGAGAAATTGCAAAAAGTTCCCTAGTGATCTTATGGATTGGCACGGGGGTGGCCAAAGTGATAAGAATGAATGCCTCCGAGCCTATGGTCGGGTGGAAAGGCGAACACCCATAGTCAGTTGGTCGGTGATTGACTATAATAGATAAGTATTTTTCTTATCCTGTTCACTTGGATTGAAATGCATGTTTTGAATGTATGTAATTGTGATTAATTGTGCTTTGCGTGAAATTAATGGTTATAATTCTTAACTGCTCTTTTGTAAGTCGTTGCATTTCTATGGGTGTAAGGTGACAATTTTGGCCTCTAGGATGATTTAAAAATACCCCTCCATTTTTTAGAACTATTTCATTTTGCTTTGTACCCTTGAATAGATGAAAATAACTTGGATTATTAGTATGCATAGTTTTGAAAATATAAAGTGCATGAAAACTAACAATTTGTTTGGTTGAGGAATGTTGAAATTGCGGGAAGAAAAGGGTCTTGGATATGGAAGCGTTTTAAGCCCACAAGGAACACCAATTGTCTGTTGAAATAAACTGCTATGGGGAGGAAAGTACCATACTTGTGAATATGTTTCCTATGTGGAACAGATCTGAAAACAAATGTGGTAGTTGGAAATATGTGGGTGACAGATTTGCAAGAAAATTATGAATTTCAAATTGATGATAATATCTCATAATTTATGCATATCAATGATACAGGTAAGACAAAAAAATCTATCCAAGAAGGACAGGTGAAGGTTGTCAAGATGGAAAGCATGAAAAAGGCTACTGATTGGAACAGGAGAACCCTATGGTAATCCATGATCACCCTATAATATGTTGTGTTATGGAAACACAAATTGATGGGACGCCTCAGCAAAGAAATTCTAAGGGACACCTCAAGTGTAAGGCTCAATGAAGTCTCCAAAACTCTTATTGTGTGAGAAATCCTAGGAAAGACAAGATGGATCACCCGAGGGACTGTATAGCAGAGAAGGGGATGCCTGAGCCTGGGCTTGAAGGGAAAGTGACCACAAGGAAGAGGAGACTTTAATAATTCTTATAAACTATTGATTGGAATCATGCACACAATGGGTATGTCCAGGAAAAATAGTGATCCAAGATAACAAGAAAACCATGTGGATGTGAATCCACGAAGTGCACAGATAAGTATTGTGCTAGATTTTGAAATTTTCCTCTTGGATTTTGCAGAACAATAAAAAAATTCCACATGAAATTGTGATTAATATGCTTGTTGTCCAAGATTATTGAAGGCAGGTGACAAAGGCTAAGAATCTAGAAAGAACCTAACCAAGAAAGAGAATCAATATTTATGAAGCAATTGAATGGAAAAGGCATGACAGGTGTTACTGATAAAGAACATTGAGGATGATGTTCCTTTTTAAGGGGGAGGGGATTGTAATACCCTTGTTTCCCCTGGCCTGTAATTAATCATTAATTATGATTACCATGCTATGGCATGTGTACAATGTAAATGTATTACTGTTTATATTGCCAACGATTGACTGTGGGGGTGAATCCTTGAATTTCTAACCATGATATCACTAGAGGAAACTGTGGAGAGGGTTCATTATGTCAAAATGACCCAAATTTATCCTTGCTGAAATAATAAGTCTCATCCTGATCCCAAGGAGAAATCAGTTAATAAGAAAAGTAATGGTGGTTGAACAATCAAATACCCCTATGAATGGGAGCATGGAGGGTCTGGCTGGGGAGACTAAAAACTCTCATCCTGAAGTGCCATAGAGGGTAGTTTTTCCTTCAAGCCTTGACTGACCCAACTTTCCTTCTGACAGAAGGAACATGATAGGTCCAAAACCTTCCCGAGGAGAAAAAAAGCATGCAAGAATACACTCGAAGGAAGAGAATAAAAGGAGACCAAGCCCATAGGGGGCATGCGATCAGGGATATGCTAAGAGAAATAGGAAGATCACGTGAGGCTCTGTAGCTGAAAAGAAGAACTTGAAGCTTGATAAGTTGCATGATTTTAAGGATGGAAATTTATTTTTAAATGTAGAAACCTTGGTGAATATTACTAATCCTTCATATGTCAACTATAAATGTTTGGTGATATATTTTTTTTAAATATTCAAATTTCTAAGCATTTTGTATAGTTTTTATAAACTTTTGGCGATTTTTAAGGTAAAATAATTTTATTCTATAGAATTTTGGCAAATCACTTTTAAAATAGAGAATCTCATTTTTGGAAAAACCATGGAAAATTATCCCATGAGCGAAATTTAGCCCCTAAAATCATCCCTAATAAGTTGTTCTGGTTACTGGAGAGAACAAGAGAAGGATCTCTGAGAAATTGCATAAAACATGACCTGAGTAGAAGAACATGAGCTTGATGTTGAGGGAGAATCTGATCAACCTCGTAGAGGATGTGATAGAGAGAGAGAGTCTTCGAGGAATTGCAAGAGTTGTTGTGACAAAGAGAGAGAGTCTCTAAGAAACTACAAAATTTTCCTAGTGATATCATGGCTTGGCACTGGAGTGGCAAGAGTGCTAAGAATGAATGCATATGAGCCTATGGTTGGGTGGAAAGGAGAAAACCCAAAGTCAGTTGGTCGGTGATCGACTGTAATAGATAAGTATTTCTCTTACCCTATGCACTTGGATTGAAATGCATGTTTTGAATGTCTTTAATTGTGATTAATTGTGCTTCGTGTGAAATTAATGGTTATAATGATTAACTTCTCTTTTGTAAGCTGTTGCATTTGTATGGGTGTAAGGTGACAAGTTTGGCCTCTAGGCTGGTTCGAAAATACCACTCCCTATTTTAGAACTTAATTTCTATGAGGACGTTCCCTTCAAACCAGTTGTCCAAAAGACCACATGCTCATGCCCATGGCCTTAATCTAAATATTGGCTAAGAGTTAAAGGGTGTAGCCTTTGGAGCTTGATAAAGTTCCATAAGACCATGTCCATGGAACCCTTCTCTATGCTCAAAAAGGAGCTAAGTTATTCAAGACTCTGGGAGTCTGGTACTTCGGGGTGAATGGACATTGCAATGTCCAAATGAATCGAAGGTGACCTGGCGAACCAATAACTTGACAGATGACCGGTGGCTACCATTCAGTTACCCGTAATCGTGGGATTTGTCCCCTTGCTAAACCCCAATCATCTTCTCGGTCACAAAGTAATGCAAGCTGTAGATCTGAGGGTATTCGAGATCTCCCCTGAGAATTGGATCTACGTTGTGGTTAGTCCAGTGTTGGACACTTCGGGAGAATAGAGGTGTTGTGACACCAAAAACCTCTGAAGGTTGGAGTCGTGAACTAATATGGGTCATCAATCTAAGGATCCTTCGGGACCCCTCTCGATCGTCTAGTCATAGGTATGTGCGTGTCACGTTGAAAACATGTGGGGGTCCATGTGTTGAGCAATGGTGATGCCAAGTGTGGAGGCATCGTAACATAGTAAAGAGATGTCGGTGACTATAGGCATGTGCCACACATTTTTCCTGTGTGTTTGGGGTTGACAGGTGTCCCTATAGGAGTGGCATGTTACCTATACCAAGGAACCTCTAAGCTATAATTGTGAGTCGTTGATCTGGGGATTCCATTGAGAACCCCTCCCAACTGTTCAATCCACCAGTGGAAGGATTCATGTGTAGCACTTCGGCGAAGTCACACTCCGAGAGAAAAGGACTATTAAGTGGGTAGAACCCTCCAACGTCAAACTCACGAAGTGACGTAGATCATAGATCCTGGGATGCATCGAGATCTCCCATCACCATTAGATCTAGACCATGGTCATCATGACACTGACCACTCTGAGAGAAAAGAGGAAGTTACACAATGGATTCCTCAAACTCCTAAGTTAAAAGTAATGAAGGTCGTAGATCTAGGGATCTACATGGACACATCTCGACCATGGGATACAAGCAGTGTTGGAAGGTTGTCAGTACAGAGAGACATGGCACGTTGAAGTCACCTAGGTTGACGTGGAGCCACATTTGACATGCCACATGTCACCTTGATTTGTGCTTTTCACAGACCCTATGTGCCCATTATAACATGACATGTGTCACCTATTGATGGGGCCATGTGTCATCTCTTCCTTACCGTATGTCACCCCCCTGGCACATACTCGCTTGGCCTAATAGTGGGTGGGGCACTCGGGACCCACCTGTCCTTTTCTCTACATTTAATGCACCATCGTGTGTAAGGGTGGACCCTTCAGAAGTCCAAGAATTCAAAACTCTGGGGGTTTGGGGTGTAGCATATTAGATAAGACGAAAGGGCCGAAGGTTGGATCCACGTGGCAAGATTTTGGGATCCTTCGAGAGTTTGGGATTTTGAGACTCCAGAGGATATGCACGTAGAAATAAGAAGGGGTGTTCAGCGTCGAAGTGTCGAACACCGAATTCTCGTAACCTTGTACGTTAAAACGAGGATGAAGTTTCGTCGATGGATTTAATGATGGATGGATTTTCACCATAGATGTAGGATTTCTAGGGAGCTCTGAGACTTCAGGGAAACTTGGGATAATACGAATGAGATGGACCCATGTGGGTGCCATGTGGCCTTTGACCAATGTTGCTCACAGAACTTTGGAAGCACATAAATTCTAATCCATAGATTGGATTTGAGCATGGTAATGGTGGTTGGAAATCTCTTGACGAGCAGAAGGTGATGGAGATCTCTAGAAGAGGATTTAAGATAGATGGAGGAGAGAGAAATTTTGATGGCCCATCCCTTAAAAAGGTACTAAAAGGGTTGGGTGTGTTACATCTCCCTCTTGTGAGAGGTGAGTTGTCATGAAAAAATAAATTTTCCAACCATATTTATATGGGAAATCCTAGTTAATTTACCCAAAAGTTGTGTCTTTTCAAAAAAAAGAGCCTACATGTCAATTTGGCTCTTAAATTTAAAATTAAATTATTTTCACAAAACAAAACCCTAACAGGGAGACATCATCATTCCTAGGGTAATGTTAGGCCTTCTCCATGAAGCATTGAGGTCATCTAGCAAAACGTTGGGCCTCTAAAGGTCCTCCTCCATGTCACACATTCCATAACTACAGTCTAACCCCTCCAAATATCAAACCATAGCCCTAGGTGACCTCATGGGCTACTAGAGTAATGTCCAAGGCCTCCAAAGAATAATGTCCAAGTGGGGAAGGGTGGAATCTCATCATCCAAGCCTACCAAGGTGCCTCCAAAGGAAACATCCTCTTCCTTCATTGTGTAAACCAGTCATCATGATATTTCCCCAAGTTTGGGGTCTCTACATCCATCCTTGGGCTCCAATCCCTCATGAAGTTCCAAACTGATCATCTCCTCATGAATACATGTCCACCGGGAAAGTTCCTATAAAGACAACAAGTATGCCCTCCAGGGGTCCATGAGTCACAAGTATCATTGTAAGAAAATCACATCCATTAATTAAATTACCCAAACATGTGCATCAAACCCCCCTTAACCCCAAACACATGCTCAAAGACGTTATGTAATTTGACAAGTTAGGTTTTGAGAGGGTCTCAGGGTGTCCTATTGGGATAATCCCTCTTAAGTTTGGGGTGTTTCCTAGGTGGATTATATTCCAAGTCATGCAATTGTATGAGGTGGCATGGGGTAAATATTTGGGCATGGGGTGCATGTGATAATAGGGAAATGTAGAGCCTTACATGTGGGTATCTTTGTGGAGGGTGAGTTGAACCTTGTCATGGATGCAATTGTTTTCTATCCCATTCATTGCCATGTATCCTTAGCTTTATTTATTTTGATCATTTTCTCTTCTGCTACTAGGGAATAGTTGAGGGCCACTATCCTAGCTTGATGACCAGAGGTGACAGTGTTATCCACAAACATTTCATGGAAATGAGAACACTGGATCGTAATGAGACCCCCTTTCTCTTGGCTATGCCACTAAGAGCCACTACCTTTGTTTGGTGACCATATAGGTGGTAATTCCATACCACTACATATCAATGGTCATAATAGGTCATCTTGTGATGAGACCTCCTATCCATCAACAAATACCTTAAGTGTTTATGTTATCTTGTGGGTCCCCTTTTATTACTGAGAATATTTTCACTGCTTTCTATAGGATCCCTAGGTGAAGCATCTCAAATATTTAAAAATTGGATTTTAACTCTTGCCAATTACTTTTACCCTCTGGTCCTTCAACCCCTTCTTCCAACGAAGTAAGGTAAAACCCTTCCTAGTGTAGCCAATCCCATTGCCCAAAAAGAAAGGGGAGATGGAAGGAATAAAATGGAAAGTGGTAAGTATGGAGGGAATGGATGATGGCTTTTTAAATATCCACCAAGTAGCAACCCATCCTAAAGGAAAATCAAATTACTAGGGCACTGTGTCACCCTTCTAGGTTTGAATGAGGCAAAGAGCATAATTTCCAAGAAAACGTCAAGAAATGAAGAAGGATTCAATACAACATGTTCAAGYGCTTCAAAAATCAGAGTGATACATACCATGATACCCAGACTCATTACCTCATGGAGAAAGACTCACTGCTACTTTAGGACCAKGTTGGTGTGATGGACGTTGTTGTTGGCGATATGTGGATTACTCTTGAAGAAAAGAGGGGACCTCTGGGACTATGCTTAGGTCGTCCAACTCTCGACACTTCATTTCTAGAACCTATGGGCCTCGAGACATGATATCCTTAGTTATCCCTAGGGTAGGGGATAAAAKCTCCTAGCACAATAACCTTGAATTGAAATAAATGATAGAATGAAAGTAAAAGACCATAGCAATTTCAAGGAAAATACTAAGACAATCCACCATAAGAGAAAAAGATAATCTTTCCAAGGCTAGCACTACACTTCCATAAACCATTCACCAAAATATAACCATAAAAAAGAKCATAAAAGAGACAATTTTCCAAAGGTAGGGAAACTTTCAAACCAAGTGCCTCTCACAAGAGGTAGAGTTATATTAAAAGGAGATCTTATGATCTCTTATTTATACAAAATGTCACCAAGGTGACTTGTCCACATATTTATGGGTAAACCAAAAGAATAGGGGTCAAAAACCCTAATATATCCCCCTTAACAAATTAATATTAAACAATTCATTAAAAATTCACTTTTGCACATAAGAAAAACCCTAATTCATATGGATGTCACCTCTTTAGGGGACATTTTGGCACAAAGAGGAGGTTGTTGGTGATCGAGGAGAGTGGAGGGGCTTCCCAAAGCCATATATCAAGTAATAAGACCATTTCCCTCATGATTTCTTCAAAAATTCTATGTTCCATTGCATGCCACCTCACCACCATCCCCTAACCCCCCTAGGTGACATCATGCTAAAAAAGGAGATGATTCTCCCCTCTTGGAAAAATCGATTGGCATGTGAGCATTGGGCCAATTCTTCCACATCATCTTCTAGGTTTCCAACACTTTTCCTTTCTCATATGGCATGCGAGACTTTGGCATCCACATGTGTGCTTCAAGCCCCATTAAAGCGTACTCTAGGTGTGTTCTTACAAAACTGTCCACCAACTAGGTCCTCCAAAAACAAATAAGCACGCCCTCCAAGGATCTCAATTCATAACATCATGATAAGTGAATCCAATCAATAAATGATCCACCTAAGCATGTGCATCAAAGATCACTATATCAAACAATTAATTTCTCAAAGACATTATGCGACTTGTCAAGCTTGAATATGGGAGGGTTGATGAGTTGTCTGTTGTTGGGGAAAAACACCCTATGAACTAGCAAATAGAGTTCAGACTTTGCATGAAGATATGACCGAATAGAAATTACTTTCTACCTTCAACCCTAGATTTAAATCCCCTTTTCTTAGTAAATGCATGGAAAGATAAACCTACCTCATTCTCGGTGTTTGATGTCGATCCTCCGTTGTGCTTGATTACTTGTTCACAATCCTCCTTCCAAAGTTGACCTGCATTCAAGACAAACAACAACTATGCATGCATACTACTTATATGCTAACAGGTTAGAAATCCAAACATATACTGATCAAACTATAAACAATTCATGAATTGGGACGGGAAAAGCATTCTCTTTATTACTTAAAATGAGTCTACTTACAAAAGTTGAGACCGTCCACCGCTCCTTGAACCTGATCCTGGGATCCTCTTCTTCTGTCCTCCAACTGCTTTTCTTTAAATCTCCTTTGGCACAAGGAAAGGCTAAAGGGTTGGGACAATGGGAATACGTAAATGGGCAGAGTTTCTTTGCTATATATTTTCTCCTTCAAATGGGACTCCTACCCCTTCTTTTATAGGCTAGAAGGAGCTAGGTATTTGGATGAACCCTCGGCCATGCATGGCCGGGAGTTTCAGTTAACTCACCCATAGATTTTTGTTCCATCGGCAACTTTCCTTTTTTCATGCTTTTGTCGGTCCACGCGGGCTGTTTTGGGTCAGCTGGCGTTTACATGCGTGCAGTGATGGATTAGGGCACGTGGGCCTTTATTCAAGAGGATTTTCAAAGAGTTGTTCAGCAGTATTTTGGAAAAGAAGGGATATGAGTTGGCCTGATGCCAGGTAAGCATGTGTGGTGCAATTTAGAGTTATAACAGATGCCCCCTAATGTGTGAGGTCAGAAGAGCATCTGATGGCCAAAACGGATCTTAAAATATTTAATCCTTAAGGTCTAGATTTTTATTTTTTGTGTTTTTCGGGTTTCGGCTTTCTTAAAATAAGAATTTTGTCATGTCTAAATTCGCGACACCTTTTTATCATTTATTTTTTGAATAAATACAGGAAAAAGTTTACAAAAATATGAGTTTTTCAAACGCTCTTTGAAATTATTTAAAAGGAGTATAATTTTAAATTTGCGAGTTTTTCATTTAAACGTTAAAAAATCGAGATTCGGGATTTTCTATAAACAAATGATTGATGCAAATTGAATCACGAAACCCCGATCCCTGATTTCCTGATGCATTTAAATCTTAAGTAAAAGCACGAATTAATTTAATCTCTTCTAAGAAAGATTAAGAGTTAAATAATTATGTCGCGATTTCGGCATTCGCGTTTCTGTAAGAGCGCATCTCTTGTCATCTTATTTCCCTAAATCCTGATTTCTGAAATCTCGAAAGGGTCTAATCTCGATTAATTAACATGCTAAAAACGTTTAATTTTTAATTAATACATCACGATTTCATGATTTCGCGATTTCGACGATCGGGTTTCTTCGATGACGGATGTACAAATCTTATTATTTCTATGATATATTCAAAGTAAATGTTTGAAACGTTTGTATTTTCATTTTAAAGATGAACTTATTCATCCACTTTCTGTGACAGGTTCTCAAATCAAACGCAGAGCTATGGCACCTAAAAAAGCACTGAAGAAAAATGACGAACCACAAGAAGGCGATATTATCTCGGATACTACTCCACACGCTATACACTCGATTGAAGCATGGGCTCAAGTCTCTGAATTGTTGGAGGATGAGTTAAAGTATGCAGACCCTGATTCTGAAAATCATCTATGGGACGTTGTTGAGTCTGAACTTCATAAGGTTGTTGCGCGTCCGAGGCTGGTGGCATATACTGAGATGGTCGGTTGGGCTCTGGATAAGGTAGATATCCCAACAAGGAGTATTCAGAACGAGCAAGGAGATATCGTCGGCTCATTTCAGCCCGAGCACATTCAAGTAATGTATAAACTATCACAAAATTATAAACACACCTTTAATGCTGAATTTTTAGGTGAATTTCAGAGAAAAGAATGTATTGAGGCAGACCAGACATACCCCGACATGATTAAAGGATGGGTGAGGTCTGAAGCAAAGTTTAGGGTTGATTCTCATGGGATTTATGCTACAGCTTCCTTAAACGAATATATGGTTTATGTAGCCATGATTTTATGTAGACTTTTAGGGAGAAAAGATCCCTGTCACTTTCATGCAGACTGGGTACCCTTCTTAGAAGAAGTTTCAAACGAAAATGGTTTTAAGTGGCATAAAATTTTATCGGATAACCCGATGCAAGAAATTTTAAATTATAAAGCAGCCAAGTCAAAGGGACAACCAGTGTCTTTTTATATGTCTGCATATATTATGGATGCCATTTGTTTTATGACCCCATTTCCATTAATGAATTGGAGTTGGAGTGTTTCCTGCCCAGATTCTGTTCATAAATACCACTCAACCCTCTGGGAAGAAAATGCTAAAGAAGCATTTTACGAAGTTTGTCATTTTGTCATTATTCCTATGCACAAATTATTTTTTGGATGCAAACCCCCTCGCATTTCTAATGCAGTCGTAGAAAGTCTTAAATCTATTGTCGATTTGTTTATTGAGAAAAATTTTTCATATGTTAGGGTTTATGGCTATAACATTCCTCCTCACGCACTCCCGAAATTCTTACTAGACAGATTGATATGCAGAGAAGTAGCTCATTAGTTATCCAAGGGTGGTATTGGGTTGGAATTAAAAGCACTTCAGAAAAAAGAATGGCCATGTTTCCATGTTCATGTCGGGAAATTTACTTTATCAAATTTAGGCCATTCTAAGGTAGAGGCCGAGTCATTGGAAGAAGTGAAACTAGTCAATATTGAACACAGAAAATATGACCCCTACCAAATAATAAGTAGGCATTACATACATTGCAATTTAAAGGTATATGAACTTGAAGTTTCTATTTATGATGATATTTTTAAAGATGTTAAGTCTTATGAGGAAGTGCAAAATAGAGTACAGGCCTTGCCACTTGACTCACAGGCTGGGTTTGCATCTTTTCAAAGCCATAGGTGAAGCTGTCTGCCGAAGATTTTACAGGGTGAAATTTCGACCCCATTGCCAGAACAGGAAGAAACCCCTCCAAGGTTTGAAACTAATACTCAGGGTAAAGTAGATAACAAAGGTAAGGAGAAGGATTCTGAAATACCTTCTCAAAACATAGAGGGTTCTCAGATAAAAGAACCAGGGACAGAGAAAGGAAAAGGACTAGAAACAAGTCCAATAATTTTTTACGATGTTCCAAAAAATATTGGAGGAACTGCTTCAAAAGAACTTGGAAGTCCTATCACCTCTTTAACTCCATTACAGTCTACTTTAGGAACCCCTCATGAAGGAGTTTTGTATGTCAGTGACCTAGATCCGATTTCAAGAGATGAAATCCCCCCATCAGATTACTTTTTCAGTAAAAAGCGAAGAGTAGTCTTGAAACAAGAAATTCATCCAAGACGAGAAGGAACGATTAAAAGGCATAGAGTTATCATAGATGGAAAGAAACTCAAGGAAGGAGAGTTTGCTAGAGAATTAGCAGGAACAATGGATGCTATAGCATCAGCTAACATGTATTATGTAGGTAATTTAACAACTATGCTTGAACAAAAGGATCAAACAATAATCCAATTGCAAGACAAGCTAAAAGAAAATGAAAGAAATATTGTCTGGGGAATACAGAAAGGTCTAGAACAAGCTAGACTCAAAGATATGCAATAAATCCAAAAATTAAATAAAGACTTGGATGAGTCAAAACACTTAATACAGGTTACACGGGAACAGGTTCAAAAGCTGGGAGAAGAAAACAAATAGTTGCAAGATAAGATTATTTCTATTACTAACCAGGTAGTTGAACTTGAAAATTTCAGGACACAGGCATCAGAGATATATGCAATAATAGAGGAGGAACAACAGAAAGTATTCTTGAATCTGGAAATAATCCAGAATTATTTTCAGAAATCAAATAAGTCCTTGGAAAATGTGTTCCAGAAAGAAAGAGAGGCGAAAGCAGCTAGGACAATTTTTCAGAAAGCAGTGGCTTCCTCATCAAAGGAAGAAATTGAAAAGACTCAGAAATTATCTATTTCTGAATAGATTAAAGGAGATATAATGATTAAAGTGTGGGAATCAAAATTGGCTTAATATAAACGAAGCACGAGAGAAGTTAATGAATATTGCCAAGGAATCTTCGATCTCTTTGAAAAAGATTCATTAAATATCGGAACAGATGGTTGTTCTGGATTGTTAGGCGAAGTCAATATTGTCAAGCACCAGTTGAAGTTTATAGAAGAGATAGAGGAAAAGAAAGCAAAGATTTCAAACATCAAATTGATCATCATCACAGAGATCAACAAGTGGATGGTGACTTCAATTTTAAAGTTGAAAATTGTTAAGTTTACAGAAAGAATGATAGAAAGTTGGTTGCCCGAATTACAGAGAAGATTTTTCTCATTCGAAGCAAATGAGATACCTGAAGCTCACAGGATCTTAGTAAATTTTTTGGGAAAATGTGTTCAGTGTGTCAATGCAGAAAAAGAAAGTTCGTCAACGCAAGTTTGAAACCTTTTTTAAATGTTTTTATTATTAGAAATTTAAAAGAAATTGTAAACGGTTGACATTTTTTTTTATGTAACCGTAATATTAGGAAGTTGGTTAATGACCAACGAGAAACTTTGATGAAAATGTATAAATATAGTTTCTAGAGGCTGAGAAAGGGCTTCAGAAATTTTGGAGAGAGCCATTTTTGTAATATCA
>JASDQU010438859.1:75018-91101 GCA_032191745.1 Picea mariana | reverse complement strand
GATATTGATAACCAGGATCCCTTGAAGGCTTGGACACTCTTTCTAACAGAAAAACAAATAATGCAAGAAAAAACTAATAAGGCAAAAAACAATCTGAGATAGGACTGTTAGCAAACAAAACCTAGACAAAATTCCAGAAAACCCCCTGAAAATGTGTGATTCTAACAGGGAAGAGGATGACTGCCTCTGAGGTTCTTTGAACTCTACACGTTACTGCTACCTCTACAGCTAGCGTTCACATGCGGGATGTAAGAGGATAGGGCACGAGTACACGCATGTAGACCTTGTGTAGGCCACATGTACCTCTGTGGGTCCCGAAAAACACAGTCAAGCAAAAGTTAGGGAAAGTTGGTATGGAAAACTAGACTCCCTGCCAGCTCAGACCTTACAGAAACGAAAAGAAAAGACAGGCAAGAAAAACTAGTCTTTAAACTACCCAAAAACTAAATAAAATTCCAGGAACCCTAGAGATTCTCCCCAATATGGTCGCCAATTTTGTTGTTAGGGAAAAACACCCTACGGACTAGCAAATAGATTTCAGACTTTGCATGCAGATATGACCGAATAGAAATTACTTTCTACCTTCATCCCTAGATTTAAATCCCCTTTTCTTAGTAAATGCATGGAAAGATCAACCTACCTCGTTCTTGGTGTTTGATGTCGATCCTCCATTGTGCTTGATTACTTGTTCGCAATCCTCCTTCCAAAGATGACCTGCATCCAAGACAAAAAACAACTATGCATGCATACTACTTATATACTAATGGGTTAGAAATCCAAACATATACTGATCAAACTATAAAAAGTTCATGAATTGGGACGGGAAAAGCATTCTCTTTATTACTTAAAATGAGTCTACTTACAAAAGTTGAGACCGGCCACCACTCCTTGAACCTGATCCTAGGCTCCTCTTCTTCTGTCCTCCAACTGTTGTCCTCCAACTCCTTTTCTTTAAATCTCCTTTGGCACAAGGAAAGGCTAAAGGGTTGGGACAATGGGAATACGTAAATGGGCAGAGTTTCTTTGCTATATTTTTTCTCCTTCAAATGGGACCCCTACCCCTTCTTTTATAGGATAGAAGGAGATAGGTATTTGGACGAACCCTCGGCCATGCATGGCTGAGAGTTTCAGTTAACTCACCCATAGATTTTTGTTCCGTCGGCAAATTTGCTTTTTTCATGCTTTTGTCGGTCCACGCGGGTTGTTTTGGGTCAGCCAGCATGTACACACATGCAGTAATGGATTAGGGAATGTGGGCCTTTATTCAAGAGGATTTTCAAAGAGTTGTTCAACAGTATTTTGGCAAAGAAGGGATATGAGTTGGCCTGATTCCAAGTAAGCATGTGTGGTGCAATTTAAAGTTATAACATTGTCCTATTGGGTAGATATTTCCCTAGGTCAAGGAAATATTCCAAGAGATCCCTCTCTAATCCATGTAAAGTGGGTGAGGTGGTTGGGCTCAAGACTCAATAGGCATAGGGCTCATGACATACCAGAGGTCATAGTGTCTCATTCATGGGTTCCTTTGTAGAGGGTGTGTCATACCTTCGTCTACAATGCACTTTTTCCAAGYCCATTATTTGACATTATTTTATTCTTTCATAATTTTAAGGAAAGATTGAAGGCCATTGCCTTGGCATAGTGTCGAGATAATGGCAATGTCACCCACAAACACCTAGTGGAATTGAGAAGGTTGGATTGTGATGAGACCCCCTTTATCCCATCCATGCAACTAAGAGACATTACACTAGTTTGGTGACCATATGATATTAATGTCATACCACTAGATATTCCTGGATGTGATAGGTCGTCTCATGATGAGACCTCATATCCTTCAACTAACCTTTTAAGCATTTTAAATCATATTTCATTGTGGGGCCCCCTTTACTCAAAGATAAGTGTTGCATTTCTTTCTTGGGTGATCCTTGGACGAAGCATATAGAAGGTTCATACATAGGCTTTTATCTTTTACCCAACATCAATCCCTCTAGGCCTTCATCCCCTTCTTCCCATAGAATGAGGAACAACCCCTTCTTGGGTCAATACACCCTAAAATCCCAAGAGATAAGAAAGTGGGGGGAATAGTGATGGAAAGTGGTAAGTATGGTCGGGAATGGTACGATGGATCTTCAAGGGAGTTCCTAGTAGAAAAACCATCCCCAAGAAATACCACTTACTAGGGCACAATGTGAACCACCAAGGTGAAGCAGGGAAAAAGGCACAATGTCCAAGCATATATCATGAAATCTAGAGAAATATAAGATACAATGTACTCAAATGGATTAAATATTGAAATGATTCTTACCATAATACTGACTTGTACCTCATGGATCAAGGCCCACTACCTTTCGGAATCCAGCTAATGTGGTGGATTCCATCTGGAAATATGCGACCATTTGTAGTAGTGAGGAGGGTCTCCATCTATGCAAAAGGATATTGTTGGTCATGTAGTCTCTTGGCACTCCATATATGAAACCTGAGGGCCTTGAGACATAACATCCTTATTTATCCACAAAAATGGGGATAACATTTGGCTCCTACTTGGGGGCATGTGCTCACCGTAGAGTGCATGAGAACTGCAACATCTCCTGGTAGACCAATGCCTGCCAAAAAGTCCGAAAATGGTATCAGAGAATCTAGAGTGGTGAAATCCTCCTTCATCCATATATATATATATATATATATATATATATATATATATATATATATATATATATATCTCCAAAATAGAAACTAGTCTAGAAAAGAAAATATTTGACATTTTTTCAAAAATTTCTAAACTAAGCATTAAATCAATATGCAAGTAGAAAAATGAAATATGAAATGCATCTAAACTAATATGAGAAATCAAGATGCAAATGAAGGGGAAATAAATATGACCTACCTACTTACCTGGGGCCCCTAAGATCAGGTGATGTGTAATGTCATGTGAAGTCATACAACCAGTGCAACCAACTGATCATCTCATCAAAGTATTTCCCCTTGTGCTTAATCATGTAATACAAAAAACATAACTTAAGAACATAATAATCATGAGTATAAACATATATATAATCGATCATGAAATAAAACTCATGGAGATGGGTGGGAGGGAATAAGTCTTGTTGGAATGAGAAACCATCATCATGATCGTCTCGCCTAAAAGTGTAGTCACAAGCCTGACCAATCCAATTCTAAAAAGGGCTACCATATTTAGACGACGGCCCATCTTCATCTTCACTCTGCAAATCACTGCTCCTTGAATGCTGAGAAAGGATAAGAGATCCTAAGAACACCTGTTGATTTCCCAAACAAGGGGAAATGTGGTGATGAACAACCTCATGTCTAGAGGAAAATTATTCCCTTAAGAAATGTTGCTTCTCTATCTACAAATCCACACAAAAGGTCTCAACATGAAAGTACTTCAGTTTGGTATTATGGACCTCAGAGTGCTTTGGGCGGGCAGGGACTTGGTGTCTATCATGATCTGAGTATGATGGCTGAAAATCATCCTAGAAATGATGTGTCAGGTCATCCTTGAATGGATGGAACAAATATGTAACCATATTATCAGGTTGGAACATATACGAACCATCCGGATGTAAAAATAAATCCTCTGAAGAAATGATTTTTGTATCATTTATCTGAGATGTGCCTTCAATGTCGTAGATAGGATATTCGTCAAAAATAAAACAACCCAAATCCCATCTGAATCTCCCAGTTTGTATGAAATCATTGATGTGATTGTCAACTATATCTGAGGGTTGTTCCATGAATTCATCTGCATCATAGAAGCTGATTACTTCTTCACAAGACTGGATAACTTCATTTTCTTCAAAAGGGAAAGAAGATAACAAGGTCTTTTTCAGGCCTTTCATCATATTCTCTTATTGATATGCAGAAGAAGCAGATATCTAGAGGTCTTCATCAAGTGGAAGGGAAAATACTTCATCTTCGTCGTATGTCTCATCTAGATCTTCTTCATTGGGATCTTCTTCAATAATTTCTTCATCTTCATCTACAAGAAATACTTCTCTACCAAGAACGTCTTTAATCTCTTGGAAAGTATCTTTGCAAATTTTGTGTAGTTGACCGATAGTGATTGATAAATTCTTCAATGAGCTTGGTAGAAGAGGGGATGCTCTTGGGGTTACATGTGTGTGCAATAAAATTCCTTTGACTTTATTCCAGTGAAGATACAAAAATTTTCATTAGCACATCTAGGCTTGAAGCATACTTCATATAATCAATGACATGGGTGACTGCTAGAGCTGGATCGCCATTAAATTGAGGCAAACTTCCCCTCCACTTCGGGGAGCAATGATTTATATATCCAGGAATATCCCTAACTTCAAAGGAAGGATAAACCTTATGGAATTGACATGGTAATTCCTGTGAGGCCATGGTTCCATTACTTAGGGTAATACCTCAATGAAGTCACCAAATGAGCTCAAGGCTCATCAAGGAATGAAAAGGGGAAAAAGGGAAAAGTGGGTTATAGGAAGATGGATTCACCAGATGAGATTCAAGAAGATCTCATCAAGAAAGATGGAAAGGAAAAGTCCCTTGGGTGGAGTTAGAAAGCTAGGGGAAAAGGATTTGGGATAGCTTGCCAAAGTGTCATTAGAGATCGGAAGAGGATTCAAAATCCTCCCTGACAATGACGCCAAAATGTTATAGCACAAGTTATAGGTTAGTCAAATACTGACCCAACCACAAAATCAACTGCTACAACTAATGTCACCTCGATGTAGGTCCTGCACTTCAAGGGTGACTAGGTCACTCTAGGGAGGTGATCCCGGTGACCCTAGGAGAAAGGAAAGAAGAAAGGAAAAGGTAATGGAAAGCCCCCTAGAAGTAGGTATTCTAAGTGGAAAAGAGGAAAAGGGATATGCCTTGTTGATCAAGTAATGTTGCCCTAAAGGATGTGTTTCTTTGCCAGATGATTGTACCTTCCCGAGACACAAGAAAAATCCAAATGCAAAGCAATATATCAAGTGGATCAGAAAGTTAAGATTGATGTCCCTATTTTGCAGTAGTTATATCAGCAATAGATTATATCCAAATCAGCAAGTAAAAGGTCTACACTAGTTAGCAATGTCAGCAATAAAACTAGTAACCAATGTGGACTGAAAATAACACTTCATGACTGAATAAAGATGGTTGTCATAAAAGTAAATTTGCAGCAATATATCATCATTATGGCTGTAGAATAAAATGTATTACAACAACAAAATTATCCAATGAAACTTGCCAAAATTTTCCCAAAAAGTGCGCTATATAAATTAGATTATGAGGGCAAAGTTTTAGCCTAAGTCTAGGGTTAGTTTGTGAGTTATTAGTGTTTAGGGTTAGGGTTTTCTGCAGCCTAATGGTTGTGGGAAACAAGTTAGTACAACAATGACAATTTGTGGGAGAAAGGGGATGCCCTAAGGGAGGAAAAATCCCAAAGGCATCAAGATCACTATCGAAAAGAGAGAGATTTAAAACTTGAAGAAATCACGTTTACCAAGGCAACAATTTTGTTTTTCGAATGCAATAATAAATGACTAGTGCTCTTAATAATTGGTTTAATGGGGTCATGTAAAGAAAGAGCTAGAGAAACTACCTCCTTGGGGGTGTAAACCCTCTTACTCCCTAAGGCAAGTTTTTCTAACTAGGGTTTAATCTAAGAGGGTGTATGTCCTTATACTTCTCTTAGAAAACCCTTGTTTAACCAATAACATGTAGCATAAAATGATGGATACTATGGTGGGGGTGTATTCCCTTATACTTCCCACCTAGATCCTAGCACAATAACTTTGAGTTGAAACAAATGATAGCATGAAAGTAAAAGACCATACCAATTTCAAGGAAAATGATAAGACAATCCACCATAAGAGAAGAATATAAGACTTCCAAGGCTAGCGCTACACTTCCATCAACCATTCACCAAAATGTATTCATAAAACAAGAGCATAAAAGACACAATTTGCCAAAGGTAGTGAAAATTTCAGACCAAGTGCCTCTCACAAGAGGAAGAGTTATGTTAAAATGAGATCTTATGATCTCTTATTTATACAAAATGTCACCAAGGTGACTTGTCCAAATATTTAGGGGTAAACCACAAAACTGGGGGTCAAAAACCCTAATCTTTCCCCCTTAACAAAGTAATATTAAACAATTCATTAAAAAATCACTTTTGCACATAAGGAAAACCCTAATTCATATGGACGTCACCCCTTTAGGGGACATTTTGGCATAAAGAGGAGGTCATTGGTGATGGGGGGGCGTGGAGGGGCTTCCCAAAGCCATATATCAGGCAATAAGACCATTTCCTTCATGATTCCTTCAAAACATCCATGTGCCATTGCATTTTACCTCAACACCATGCCCTAACACCCTAGGTGACGTCATGCTAAAAAAGGAAACGTTTTTCCCCTCCTTGGAAAATTGTTTTGCATGTGAGGGTTGGGCTAGGTCTTCCACATCATCTTCTAGGTTTCCAACACTTTGTCTTTCTCATCCGGTATGCGAGCCCTTCACATCCACCTGTGGGCTTCAAGCCCCATGGAATCCCAAGCTAGGCTTGTTCTTCCAAAACTGTCCACCAATTAGGTCCTAAAAACACAAATAAGCATGCCCTACAAGGATCTCAAGTCATAACATCAGGATCAGTGAATTTAATCAATAAATGATCCACCTAAGCATGTGCATCAAAGATAGCTATATCAAACAATTAATTGCTCAAAGACATTATGCAACTTATCAAGATTGAAGATGGGAGGGTTGACGACGTGTCCTATTAGGTAGATCTTACCCTAGGTCAAGGAAAGTTTCCAATAGATCCCTCTCTAAGCCATGTAAAGTGGGTGAGGTGGTTGGGGTCAAGACTCAATGGGAATAGGGATCATGACATACAAGAAGCCGTAGTGTCTCATTCATGGGTGCCTTTGTAGAGGGTGTGTGGTACCTTCGTCTGCAATGCACTTTTTCCAAGCCCATTGTTTTCCATTCTTTTATTATTTCATAATTTTAAGGAAAGGTTGAAGGCCACCACCCTGGTGTGGTGGCCATATAATGGCAATGTCACCCAAAAACACCTAGTGGAAATGAGAAGGTTGGCTCGTGATGAGACCCCCTTTCTCTCATCCATGCAACTAAGAGTCATTACCCTAGTTTGGTGACCAGAGGATGGTAATGTCATACCACTATATATTCATGGACATGATAGATCAGCTCATGATGAGACCTCCTATCCTTCAACTAACCTTTTAATCATTTTAAATCACATTTCATTTTGGGTCCCCCTTTACTCAAAGATAAGTTTTTCATTTCTTTCTTGGGTAATCCCTGGGAAAATCATATAGAAGGTTCATACATCAATTTCTATATTTTACCCAACACCAATCTCTCTGGGCCTTCAGCCCCTTCTTCCCATAGAATGAGGAACGACCCTTTCTTGGGTCAATACACCCTAAAATCCCAAGAGATAAGGAGGTGGGGGGGAATAATGATGGAAAGTGGTAAGTATGGTCAAGAATGATACGATGGATCTTCAAGGGAGTTCCTAGTAGCAAACCCATCCCAAAGGAAGACCACTTAATAGGGCACAATGTCAACCACCAAGGTGAAGCAGGGAAAAATGCATAATGTCCAAGCATATATCATGAAATCTAGATCAATAAGATACAACATACTCAAATGGCTTAAATACTGAATTGATGCTTACCATAATACTGACTTGTACCTCATGGAGCAAGGACCATTGCCTTTCAGAAGCCAACTGATGTGGTGGATTCCATCTGGAAAACTGCAACCATCTGTGGTGGTGAGGAGGGTCTCCATCTGTGCAAAAGGATATTGTTGGTCATGCAGTCTCTTAGCAGTCCATATCTGCAACCTGAGGGCCTTGAGACACAATCTCCTTAGTTATCCACAAAAATGGGGATACCAGGCGTCATTGTCACGAAGGATTTTGAATCCTTTTCGACCCGTAACGACATTTGGAAAGTCTATCCCAAATCCTTTACCTTAGGCTTTCTCGGTGAATACATTTGAGGGAAGTTCCCTTTTCATATTTGATGAACTTCATAAGTTTATATAACAACACCATTTAGGGAAGACACCCTCTTCAATTTTGATGAGCCTTGAGCTCTTCTGGTAATTACATTGAGGTTTCATTCCAAGTAATGGAACCATAGCACCTTGGCACACGCATGAAGTGTATCCTTCCTTTGATATCTAGGGTATCCTTGGGTATCCAAATTGTTATCCTCCATAATGGAACTAGAATTGTCCAAATTTTAATGATGACCCAACCCGATCAATCACCCATGTTGTGAATTATATATAATATGCTTCAACATTGGATGTATTACATGATGATATACTAATGCGATTGTTTTTAGCATCTCTAGAGTTAAGAAAAAATAAGTGGCTCATACATTCATGCAATCTGAGGAGCACACATTCCTGCACAAGGCTTGTCAAATAATTTCTCAGGTGTTGGGGTCCAACCACTCATAATTTGCAAGATACTTTCTAAGAGCTCAAGGACGCTCTTTACAGAGAAGGTTTTCAGTGGATGATGAGTCTATAGTTGAAGCATGTAAAACTTAAAAGGAACAACATCCACCCTCCGCAAAACAAGCATTTGAAGAATAGGTCCATGAAGAAAGTTTCCAAGAAGAAGAAAGTTCCGGTGAAATGCAACATGTTGGGAACCCATGTGTTTTCATGGAGGATCCCTCTGACATGGTTGATCACCACAATGATGATTTCATATATATTTGGAGGCATAGATGGGATGTGAGTTTTTTCATTTTTGATGGAGATCCTATTTACAACATGGAAAGTAGTTTTCAAATGAAAAATTATGACGTGTTACTCTCAGATGATCCAGTTATTCAACATCTTGATGATAATACAATTGTAGATAGTTTTCATCCACTCAGGGATGGCTTGTTACAGGGTACTCATGATGATTTTCAGTCATGCCTTGGGATTTGTGATGCATATCCTTTTGAGCATTCATATTTCTTATATGAGGGAGGTATTCCACCACCCTTGCATTGAAAATTTGATGGACATCATGTTAAGTTTTTACTGTTGTTATTAGGTTATTTCCAAATTACATGAGCATGCATCTCTCTTCTCCTTCCTCCTGCAACTGAAACTACCTTCAATATATGCACACTAGATGACCGACTGAGTGTGTTCAAATCAGACACCATCCTCACATATAAATACAAGTTGAGGTGGAGCTAGGGTTGTGTCTCTTCACTTGGTGGAGCCGACTTCTCCTAGAAGTGGCTAAAACCACTTTATAAATACTAGGGGCCAACTTTACAAATACCACCATACAAATATAGTTTGACCAATCCACAAAAGGGGATTTGATCTTATACAACACCCAACTTGATCAATCCACAAAAGGGGATTTGATCTATACAATAATAACTCAATTATAATTAGAATATTCTTCGAAGTTACAATATTTCAACACTCCCCCTTAATGAGAAGGGTATTCTAGTGACATGACTCAATACAACATCATCAAGAGAAAGAGAGGTCAACATCATCATCGACATCTGGAACACTGACTGGCACATCTATAAATCATCAGAAGTTTTTCTCATCATCAATAGCATCAACGTTTACAACATAGAGCTGGAGTAACATCATCATCATCAGCAGCAGCATGAAGCTGAAACATCAACATCAATACCACGAAGATGGAACAACAACATCAACAAAAACACGAAGTTGGAACAACAACATCATGAACAACATGAAGTTAGAACATCATCATCAACATGTGGCAACAGAATGAGACAGGTGCATCAACAACAACATTTTGGTACATTAAAAGACCGTCCTTACTGGACCTTTGGGATTTGACCAGGAATCATAATATTCCCTAGGATATAAAATCCTAACAAGCTACCACGTGGTACTCTGACAGACCGTCCTTACCGGACCTTCGGGATCTTCCCAGGAATCATAATATTCCCTAGTATATAAAATCCTAACTAAGATACCACTACTGACCATAGTTGGCATATACATATACAGGAACTCTGACAGACCATCATTACCAGACCTTCAAGATCTTCCCAGGGATGATCAATCCCCTAAGATATAAAATCCTAATGAAGCAACCCTTTGTTGGTCAGGATACCATAGTATCATCAACATCACTCCCCCTTTCGAGGGAGCTCCTTTCAGACTACACCAATATTGTCTCAGAAGTAATCAAACTTCACACAAGACAGAGGCTTGGTCAACACATATGCAACCTGCTCATTTGTGCCAACATATTGGAGCTTTAAATCTCCCCTCTACACCATATCACGAATGTAATGGTATTGGATCTCTATGTGCTTCTACTTATCATGGAACATTGGGTTCTCCCTCATCTTTATACAACTCTGGTTATCACATAGAATCATGGTGGCTTCCATCTCCATAACGAACATACCTGTCATCAATTTTCAAATCCATATGGCTTCAAAACTAGCAGAACATCCTGCAATGTACTCTTCTTCTGTCGTGCTGAGAGCAATACTGGATTACTTACTTCTTTTCCATGAATTCATGGCTGGCCCAAAACTGAAACAACATCCTGACGTGCTCTTTCTATATGAAGCACTTCCAGCCCAATCTAAATCAGTATAACCATACAGTTTGAAGTCACGATCTCCAGTATAATAGAGACCATAATCCAACATACCCTTAAGGTATCTCATCACATGCTTTGCAACTACAAGGTTAACACATCTGGGTTCCACCAAATACTGTCTCAAGGTTTTCACAACAAAGCATATATCTAGCCTAGTATTCGTCAGACACATCAATGATCTAATAATTGGTCTTTATAGAGTAGCATCAACCAACACTAAAGAAGTATCAACCAGGAGCCTCAAATTTGTTTCCATGGGTGTATTCATGGCTTTACATTCCAACATGTCAAATCTCTTCAGTATTTCAACTGCATACATCCCTTGGTTAAGGAAGATCTTCTATGGGCTCTGCCAAACTTCAAGACCTAAGAAATAATGCATCGGGCCTAGGTATTTCATCTCAAACTCTGCAACGATCTTCCTCTTGCAATCTGTGATGAGATTTTATTCTTCTATCAAGAATAAATCATCCACATATAGTAGCAATATAACTAACTCGTTATTCATAACCTTGAAGTATAGGTTAGGATAAATTTTACTCTTGGTAAATCCCAATCTTGTTAGGAAACTATCAATTCTTCCATGCCAATCTCTAGGATCTTTCTTCAACCCGTACAGAGCTTTCTTCAACCTTCAAACATGAGTCTTTCTATATTCAACTTCAAACCTTGTGGTCGTTCTATATACACTTCTTCTTCAATAACACCATTCAAGAAAGTTGTTTTCACATCCATTAGGTGCAACTTCCACTTCATTTTGGCTACAAGAGCTATGATGGTTCTAATAGAAGTGTATCTAGATACATGATCAAATTTTTCTTCATAGTCAATACCTTCCTTTTGAGAAAATCCACGAGCCACAAATCTTACCTTCCTTTTTCAATACTTATGTATGTTGCATGTTTTATTTTGTATATCTTCTTGGAAGATACCAAATCTTTGTTCTTTGGTCTGGGAACTACTTCCCATACATCATTCTTCATAATGGACTGGTATTCTTTTGTCATGGCATCCATCCATTCTTTCTTTTGAATGAATTCCTCAAATCAAGTAGGTTCCTTTTCTACAAGATCACACATCAAGGCCATATAGCTGGAGAATGGCTTAGGTTTCCTGCTTTGTCTCATGGTTCCTTCTGGGGCACCATACTTCTCTGCATATTGAATAAGTTATTTCGCCCAAGATGGATTTCTCTTGTGAGAGATAGTCATACGTGGAGGTTCTTGATATTTTATCATATCATGATCTTTTGGAATCTCATCGTCAGGGGTAATTGCAACTTCCTTTACGGGTTTTGCAACTCTGTGAGCTAGAGGTTCTTCATATACTTATTCAAGTTGTAATTTCCTTGATCTTTTGAGCGTTTCATATTCATCAAATTTTACATCTCTGTTGATCTCAATATGATGGTAACCTGGTGTGTAAATTCTAAAGGCCTTAGAGACCTCATAGTATCCAACAAATATTCCTTTCTTTCTTGAAGGATCCAACTTAGTTCTCTTTTCTTTTGGAATGTGTACAAATACTAGACAACCAAATATTTTGAGATGACTTACTTATGGCTTCTTTCTGGTGAAAATTTTATTGGGAATTTTGAATCCAAGTGCACTATGGGATAATTTGTTTTGGACATATATTGTTGTTCTTTCTGCTTCAGCCCATAAGTGCATTGGAATATCTTGATCGTGAATCATAGTCTTTATTTCTTCCATAATCGTTCTATTCTTTCTTTCTGCTACACCATTTTGTTGAGGATTATAGGGAGTGGTGAGCTCCCTCTTAATCCCGACATCTCTGCAAAAGCTTCCAAATTCATTTGAAGTGTACTCTCCTCCATTATCTGACCTCAGTATCTTGATTTTCCTTTTGGAGAGGTTTTTTTCCAAGGCTTTGAATTCCTTGAACTTTCCAAGCACTTCATCTTTTGGCTTCAAGAAATAAACCCAAGTCTTACAAGAGTAATCATCAATGAAGGATACATAGTATACATATCCACTTAGAGAGGTTGATGGAATTGGACCACATACATATGAGTGGACAAGTTCCCGAATTCCTTCTTCTTTATTGTCGCTCTTTGGAAAAGGATTATTTATGTTCTTTCCTTGTACACATCCCCTGCATACACCTTCATGATCAACCTATAGTTCTGGAAAACATGTAACTACCTTGCTTACATATGGTAAGGCTTTGTAATTGATGTGAGCTAGTCTTCTATGCCAAATTTCACAAGGAATTTCAGTACAGTGAGTCAAAGCTACATCTGAGTGACCCTTTAACTTGTACAAACCACCTTATTCTATTCCAATAACAACTGCATCTTCTATAGTTTTTCCTTTATACTACATAAGAACTCTACCATCTATGAATGCAACCTTCAAACCTTTCTTATCTAGGGTTGAAATAGAAAGTAAGTTATTTTTCAAACCTGGTACATAGACTACATCCTTCATTCTAATTGGAGTTCCTAAATCAAGTTTGTAGGTGACTTCTCCCATTCCTTTGATCGAGTACTGATAATCATCTCCAAGTGAAGCTTTCTAGGGGAGTCCTTTTCTATAAGGCTGGAGAGAGTGTTCTTATGACCTGTCATATGCTTAGAGGCACCACTATCTATGAGCCAAGTATCATCTCTGGGTGTCATAGTTCCTGAGAGAGCGGAAAACAAAACATATTCTTCAATATATTCTTTAGCTAACTTCTTGGGTGGCTCATCATCTTCAGCTGCATGGGCATGATGTCTTTTGTTATTTCTCCTCTCATATTCTTCCCTTATGGAAAGACAACTCTTAGCAATGTGTCCCACCTTATCACAATGATAACATTGATAGGAGGAGAAATCTTTTCCCTTTCTTTGACCCTTATGATATTTTTGGAATCTCTTTGGAGAGTGAGATTCTTTATGAAAGTGGGTCTCCTTTTGAAAATGAAACTTTCCCTTTCCACCCTTAGCATGAGAAGCTAGGGCTTGATCTTCATCTCTTAATAGGACAACTTCTCGGTTGGCCACTATTGCTTCTTCTTGAACACATTCTTCGCATAAAGTGTCAAATTGGAGTTTCTCTTTTGTTGCACAAATAGTTTGGATGAAGGCATCCCAAGGTCTTGTGAGACCATTAAGAGTTGTCATCACGAGTTCATCTTCATTTAAGTTATCTCCAATTTCATATAATTGTTCCTTGAATTGAGAAACCCTAGAAAAATAGTCTTGAATCGTTTCTCCATATTGTATCTTTGTATTCTTGAGTTGGGTTCTCAAGTTCATCTTCTGGTTGATGTTCCTTCCTTCATACATTCTAGTTAGGGAATCAAACATATCTTTTGGAGTATTCTTAGAAGACACTTGACGGATCAAGTCATATTTAATGGAATCTGCAATTATTCTTTTAGCCTTAATCATATCCTTCTTGTACTTCTCTTTGGCTTCATTTTCTTCAGGTTCCAGTACATTTTCTTTTATGAATTTTGAAAGGTCACTCTCTTCAAGAATGAGTCCAATTCTGTACTTCCAGGCATGGAAATATTCCACACCTTCTAGCTTGTCAACAAGCTTGGTGCTTGCAGACATCTTCACATCGAGCTAAGAAAATGACCAGAAAATGAAAGTGCTCAAAAATTGAAACTGAGCTTACCAAGAGATGTGTTGGGCTGAGGTGAGTTTGTTGGAGTTGACTGTTTCAGAAAATTCCATGTTTTACCCCTTGAAACTTGACTTGCGCAATTCTCGATCGGTACTTCTGGTACTAGTTCTGGTTTCTTGGTTTTTTGGTACTAGTCAAAACTAGGGTTTGACTTTCTGGAGAATCTGACCACTGAAAAAGTTCGCTCAAGCTGCCAAAAGATGCACTAGGGCAAGGTGTTGGGCCTCAAAATAGTCCCTATTCTCACTCCATTATTCACCAATACCTTCACATTACTTCCATATTACCTTCATGTCACCTTCATTCCACCTCCACATCATTACATTTATCTCACCATTGGGTTATAACTATGCTTTTCCAAAGTTTATTAATTCTTAACATTTTTAAGTGGATTTGTGGTTAAACTTTAGAAAATAATATACTTATACCTAACAATTAGAATGAGTTTGGTGACATGTGTAGGTGATTTGGAAGCTTCAAAGACACTCTTATGTGGCCTCCAATACTCAAATTCGAATTCCCTTCAAGATATGGAAGGAGATTTGGATAAAGGTCAAAGAGGATATGTGTCTCATCATTAGCTATTTGGTTGTAACTATATGAGATTTTTATGGATCTAGGAAGAGAATAGTGGATCTCTATTAATGGGATAGATTCTTATGTTCTTGTATAAATAGGAGAGCCTTCTCCTTTCAAAGGATATATAGATATAGGTGTGAAGTTTGGGAAATGCTCATGTTTTGAATTGATAGGTTGATTCTTGAGGTTAGTTGAGAGGAGATTTTATATTGGAATGAAGATGTAATCATATTATTTTGAATACAAGACATGCTTCCATTTTGATCTCTATCTTGTGTTAAGATTATGGTGTACTTACTGAAGGATGGAAGGGCCCCCATGCACTGATGCCAGTACACCTATGTGTTGTATATAGTAGGGAAAAATTGTCATTTGTATATTCATGTTATTTTATCTTTATGTTCTTTGCTTTAGTAGTTTCGAATAGACAACTTCAAATCCTTGCACATATTGTGTTGTGCCTCTAAGCTTACGAGCTCATGGTTGACATTAAATCGTTGAGAAATTTATACGACATAGATTGCACTCAACACAAGGCACACTTCCCAAGGTGATTTTTGGTCAAAATTCCTCTTCAGCAAAAAGCCCTAATTTTCTTGTACGACAATAATGGCATCTAGATACCCAATGAAATATGCTATATTCAGTCAAGCTCTTATACCATGTTAAGTTTTTACTATTGTTATTAGGTCATTTCCAAATTACATGAGCATGTGCATCTCCTCTCCTTCCTCCTGCAACTGCAACTGCCTTCAAGATATACACACTAGATGATTGACTGAGTGTGTTCAGATCAGACACCATCCTCACATATAAATACAAGTTGATGTTGTTAACTCTCCAAGAAACCCTCCGTGGTTGCAGACCAGAGGTGCTTGGTAACTTAAGAACTCAATGTTTTTTGGTGTTTTTTATCAAAATGGATCAATGGGATGACTAAACCAGAGTACARCATTCAGACATTCAACATGTAAACAAATGAAACAGTGCTCTCAAGAATTGATTTATCAGTATTTAAACATCAAAGGTGAATGGAGAAACCATGTAACCAAACCAATACAAAGTAGGGCTTGAGAGACATGCAAGAAACTGAGTCAATTTGTGAGCTGAACAATGGAAATAAACATTCACATTCAGAGCTGAACCAAACTGATACAGGGAAAGAGAAAGTGGAATCTGATGTCAAGACTGAGAGAAAACTGTGATCTATATTAGCATGAAAAA
>JASDQU010438859.1:47149-64668 GCA_032191745.1 Picea mariana | reverse complement strand
CCAAAACTTCCTTCTTGCACAAAAACTCATCAATTAGCATTCAACATTTATTCATTACCCATTGTTTTCATTTATAACCAGTTAGATGTGAGCACATATCAGCAACATATATCAACAATATATCATCAACAAGTCATCACCACAATGAACACAAAGAACACAAGACGTATGTACAATTTTCTTTTTATTACGGAATACAATCCTTGGGGTTTATCAACACCAATTGAATAGAGTACAACTCTACAAGAGCATTGGTTCTATATGCAAGACTCATCTTGCATTCTCAGCACCAACTGAGATGAGGCAACAATCCTCAACAGATATCAATCTGTACCATAAACAAGAGCATCGACCATGCACCAACCTGTAATCAACCTATACCATAAACAAGTGCATCCAACCATGTACCAAGTATATACCAATCATGTGTCAACTACTCATCAACAATGACTCATCAATATGTACCAACATCATCAACTATACACCTCATGTATGTGCCAATTCATCAACTGCTTGTCTCAACCATGACTAGTTTTGGATTAGTCAACAGCCCTAACTTGAAATAATCATAACTTTGTACCTATACCGAATAAAGATCTGAAACTGATACACAATGTTCTTCAATGTGGTTTATGAAATTCATCCAAGTGGCACTACTTGGAACCTCTCAGAAAAGGAGTTATAGAAAAAATGGCATACCTTGCTGAATTCTGCTGAGTTATAGGGGTTTTAGCAGTCCACAAACTCCCAAAAATTCCTTCTTTTATTGTGCATAAGTCTTCTTCAGGAAATTCTCTGATACCATGTTAAATTTTGATGGTTAGCTCATGCAGATGTAGTTTATTTCATTTATCATTGGATGAACCATAACTACTACAATGACATTAACACTAGCTGCAGTAAACCAAGATCACAAGAAGAATAATCATGCACAAAAGACACCAAAAAATGTCCTGGGAAAACCCTTCTCAATCAAGGGAAAAACCCAATAATCCTTTGTTATACTTCCAAGAGAAGATTCTCCATCCACCACCAAACCTAGCACACAAAAGGGTGCTGCTATGATTGAGAAACCTAGCTCCTAGAGAAGTGCGAATTGCAGTCCTCATAATTTCAGACTACAACTTCTGAAATCATGAGATGACATGTGTGTGTAATCCACAATGGGGATTCACCTTTATTTATACAAGAATTGACACAACAAAAGGTGTGTCTAATGGAACAATAGGTCCAACCTCAATAACTCAATAATATAATTAATATTTACTTAAATATTATTTATCTTTCACATATGGTGGGGCTGACTTGTACCCTTTACATCACAAATGAGGGTTTCAAGCAAATATTACTCTCAGAAAATATAGCAAGGATCTCACACGTCCACTAGTGATCAACCACTAGGGACACATCCACTTGTGCTCAGCCAAATGGACGTCCTACTCAACAGATCACTCAACTGAGTCCATAGGAGTACCATCTCAAGGTGACTCAATTGAGTCCACACGAGTACAAGATAGGAGACCATCTCAAGTTGACTCAACTCAGTCTAGAGGAGTACAAAGCAAAATACCATCTCAATTCATCTCAACTCAGTACAAAGGAGTAGACAACAGACCACACTTCATCACAACTCGGTCCAGAGTCTGACGCACACCCATCACATGGGAACACCCAACACTTGGGCTCTCTCTCACATATGTCTCAACTCAGTCCATAGGAGAATGATCTGAAGGATGTCTCATGAAGCTGTATTCAACAACAAAAATGACTTTCTCTATTCTCACTATGGCTGCTGAACTCTGAGAATAACTCCTCTATTATTTCATGACAACAACTTCATATGAGAGTGGCTCAATAATTGATACTGAAAGTAGTTCTTCCTCTTTCATAGAGGTAAATAAATCTCAAATACATGGACTTCTCCCCTTGAATCTCATACTGTATCGAAATCATGGTTGTTCTTGTTGTCTTCATGAATACTGGAACTATTTCTTCGATTACTCAAGTAAGTGTCCCATCATAGTCTTCTATCTCTTTGATGGGAGAGTCCTATAGACACAATTCAATCTTTGTACATATTTATACTGTTATCTACAACATGCTTAACCTGTTAGATCAATCTTGTAAGTCAACACCGACTTCCCTTCTAGTCTCATGGAAAAATCCAGATCCTAGTTCTTCTGACTGGCTTCCTTCTTTGTCATTGAAACAAGGGAATATTACCAGGAGATTTCATGTCTCCTAGAGGACTCTGAAGTTATGATCTAGTACTCTCAACTCTTGGCATCTATCTGTGAGTCCTGGAATATGTTTGTTTCCCCATCTAATCCTTTCTAAGATTAGGCTCACTCTGTTCTTGATTTCTTTTGAGTCTAAAAGGACTTCATAGTCTTTACAAGATATACTTGGTGTTGAATACCAAGTATTAATATGAAAAGTCGATTCATAATTTAATTTTGCTTCCTTTCAAGGTGGCTTCATTATCCTTTGACCAAGTCTACTATGAGTTGTATTCTAATGTTCGATCATCTTTGGAGCCTTCTTCTCCTTACAATCAATCTCCATATGAGATACTCTGTATCTCAAAATTATTTGCTTCTTCATCTTCTTCAGTACATGAATGTATACAACTTGGATAGTCTTCTCCATGTCTCATCTAGTATGTTTCATTTTTCAACCATCACTATAGCTTCCTTAGGGTTATCACCCGTGACCTTCCTAGAACAAGATCAACAAGGAAGAAACAACAAACAAGAATAATACTCTTTATAATAATGATTAAACAATAGCAAGAAAAATCATCAGAATAGATCCTTTAGAGCTATCACTTGTGACCTTCTTGAAACAAGGGTCAAAAGTAAGAAATACAATACAAAATGAGAGAAACACTCTTCTAGTGTTGAGATCAATAATTCCTCCATGGTAATCTGGAACCAAGACAAGAAGTTTCTCCGAGAGGAGATGTTAGTTGTATCTGGTAAGTGATTACAATAAGAATTCATTTTAATAATTCTCACATGCTACCAAGTATAAAAAATTTTAAAGATTGCTTATATCAACTATAGTGTTTACTTGTAATGAGGTAGTTATCAAGCTTGACATGTGCAAGTTTGAATCTTATCAACTTAATCAATCAAACTGGAACCAGTCTTTTCCTCAAGAATGAGTGTTGTTTCTTTTCTTCCTAGACTCCTTCGCTCAAGATGACAAGTATTCTCTTCAACCTGTCTTCTGTACTAATATAATATGATTTCTTGATAGAAATCTAAGTTAGAGAATAAACTCTATAATCTCAGCTTTAATCAATCTAATACCTTGACTTTAATTTTGACCAGTGGTTAGTATGATGGTCATAACTTCAACATACAACCTAGATGTTCATAATGTCATAAAAAATAGATGCATATCAAACCTGGGGTGCATTATTCCTTTGAATGTGATGGATCTGAGATCCTTATGGATCTATGAAAGAAGATCCATTCTCCTGCAAATACCCTTTTAAAACTAATAGTTTAAACATATGTAAGTACATACCTATGATAATATTGGCAGGTAGTGGCACCATCCGACAACAGTGGAAATAAATAACAAACCTTTAAAACTTCAAGGGTGATGCAACTGATACTGATACTGCAAATACAACTAGTACTTTGTTGGCGCATAAACCTAACTTACATTAGTTTATACCTAGATTAGACTCCTAGATGTTTTTTAATACATTCCATCACACTTTATTTCACCTAATTTGGCCACATAGGGAAGAAGGGCGCCTGATCTCTAGATTTTAGGGAAAACTGCTATTTTTAGATCAAGACTCAACTCCCGGTTCTTGATTTTCTTGATTTATTCCAAATCCCCCATGAAAAAACTCATCCATTATTGGGGAATGCACACCTCCTCTTTGAGTGAGATATTTTTTCCTTAATTAATGATTTTTGCCTTTACTATTATTAGTAACTACTATTTCGGGTTAGTTAAGTGAGTTGGAACTGCTTCTCTTGTCAATTAAGTGAGATTAAGTGATCTAATTCACACCACTTGACTCTTGTGGGAATTAATGAGTGTGTGACATGTTTCTTTAGTGGTCTAGGTTGAACTATGTGGTCTCCCTTAGCCTATGACACCTATTTTAGCTTTTTCTAGCTTTTTTTACTAGAATTTCTATGTTGGAAATTCTATATATTCATCTTCTCTCTTCTTTTTGAGGTTGGTTGCTCATGTATATTCATTTTTTATTAATATAATTATCTTATTTATGGAGAAAAAAATTTCTCTCATCTCTTGAATATCAACAAATTGTATGTGTTCAATTTAACTAGAATTCTAGATCTATCGGGGTTTCTGCAGGAATTCTACATGGTATCAAAGCTAGATTGAATCTAGTGGATTGTACATGGTTTTATTTGAAGGTATAGATCATTAGGAGGCACATCAAGCAGAAATGGATCATCTCTCTCAGCCCACAAAACTCGTTCTAAATCCTTTCAATTACTTCGAATGGAAGACATAGATCTCTCTGCTCCTCCGAAGCAAAGGGCTTTACAGGGTAACAATGGGAACGGAGAAAGAACTGATTGCCGTAGCAGAGAAGATCAAGTATTTCGATAAATTAGATGAATAAATTGGGCTGATATGCCTATCAATTTCCAGATATCTTCTCTTTAATGTCAGTGGAGCCACTACTCCCGATGTGGTTTGGACCACATTGGAAGGACTATTCGATAAGCAAGATGCAATGAGAGTGCATCAACTGGAGAATGAACTCATATCCCTAAGTCCAATTCATTTCAGAAACCTGGAAGAATTATTCACCAAGTTCAAATCCCTCCTCATTGAACTTAATGCATGTGGAGTCAAGAAAGAGGAAGATCAGCTCATCCTTTCAATTCTCTCGAAATTAGGCCCTGAATATTCTGTATTTGTATCGTCTTTTCAAGCATCTAAATTGACTCAGGAAAAATGGAAAATGCCTCCATTGAATGATTACATTACAGCATTGAATCAAGAACAAGCTAATTTATTCCAAATGGGTTCCATCAATCGTTCCAAGAATCAAGCACTTGTGGCTACTGATGCTCCAAAGAGCAGTGGAAAAGACAAGCAAAAAGGAAAGGGTAAATTTCCTTAATTGAAGAAGGAGAGATCCTCACAATATTCAGAGAACTCTTATGAGCCCAAGGGAAATAAGAAGAATGAAATAACACTTTTCAGATACTGTTTCAAAGGTTTTCATCCCGAATAAAATTGCATGAGGAAGACTGTCGATGAGATGGCTAAGCAATTGCAACAACACAATCTCATGGTGCCCGAAAATGCAAAGAAGAAAGATGATAATAGAATGGGAGGGAGAGCACGAGATGGTCATGATTTAATGGCTATCACATCCACTCCATCATCTTGGATCTTTGATTCAGGTGCATCTAACCATATGGCTGCATCAAAGTATGAATTTTCCTCCATCGAAGAAAGCACTAGATCCCCAATTTACTTGGGAGAGGCCACACCCACAAAGGTGTGCGGAGAAGGACTTGTTGACCTTGAAGGGTGCTGCTTTAAAAATGTGCTTCATGTTCCCTCACTGTATGCAAATCTTCTCTTGATATATCACATCACTCATTCCAGCTCTGGAAGGAAGGTGGAGTTCACTCCGGACTCCGCAGTGATTACCGACATTTCCACAGGCTCACAGCTTGCACATGGAATTGCAGATCACGGTTCTCGTTTGTATTTATTCTCCCACTTTGTTCCTAAATATATTAGCACTGTATTTCTTTCACAATCTAATAATATCAGTAGGTTATGGAATGGAATATTTTACCATCTAAACTATAAGTACTTGCATCAACTCAGCAAGGAAAACATGGTAGAAGGATTGCCAACTATTAAATTCACAAGCGATGTATGTCAAGGATGCATTCTTGGAAAGCATCCAGAGAAAAAGTTTGAAAAAGGGAAGGAAAATAGAGCTTATTCTCCTCTTGGGTTGATTCACAGTGACATCACAGGCCCATTCCCGCAACCTTCAATCAATAAGGATCGATATGTACTCACCTTCATAGATGATTTCTCTCGCCTTACTTGGGTTTTTTTTTTGAAATTAAAATCAGAAGTATTTGAATGCCTTATAGAATTTAAAGCACTTGCTAAGAATGAGTCTGGGTGTAAGATTAAGATACTCCATACTGATAATGGGGGGGATTATGTGAAGAAAGATGTGCAACAACTTTTTGTTGATGAAGTTATACAACTACAACATAGAATGCCATATACACCACAACATAACGATGTTGCGGAGAGGAAAAACTGGTCCTTAAAAGAGATGGCCAATTGTATGCTACAGTCGAAATCATTAGCTCCCAAGCTATGGGATGAAGCTATTAATTGTGCAGCATACATTCAGAATTTAGTTCCTCACAAATCTCTCAAAGGTACCACTACTTTTGAATGTTGGATCGGTAAGAAACCGAAAGTGTCGCACTTTCGCATTTTTGGATCACGAGCATGGGCTTACATTCTGACAGATAAGAGGAAGGCTTTGGAGCCTCAAAGTGTTGAATGCATATTTTTTGGATATCCTGAAGGTGTCAAAGGATATAGATTTCTAGACTCTCACACTGAAAAGTTCATTCTAGCTTGAAGTGTGAAGTTTGAAGAAGAATCACTGCATGATTTTTCAAAAGACCCTGCCGAGGAACTGCTTGTTGTCACTGATGAGGTGGAGTTAGAAACTTCTTTGAGAACTTAAGAGAATACATTAGAGAATCCTTTTGGGTCTAATACATAGGATGAGGAGCAGGTCATGGCTTCTCCAACTCAGTTTCCAACTTGGGCAGAGAAAACCCTGCAAGATGCAGGTGAACTAGTCGGTGATCCTATGGATACAAGAAGGACTAGATCACAGTTTTTTGGGGCTCCTCAAGCCCTGACTACCATGGAACCATTGCTTCCAATACATTTCTATATGAAAATTGGTTTAGGTTCATAGTCACACTCTGAGGCTGCTAGAAACCCACTTTGGGAAGCTTCCATGGATGAATAGTACTCTGCTCTTATCGACAACAACACATGGGACTTGGTTCCACTTCCGAAAGGAAGAAATCTTGTTCAATGATGATGGATATATCGAACAAATATTGCTACATATGGTGAGATCAGAAAGTACAAATATCAACTTGTCACAAAAGGATACTCACAAGTACATGGCATAGACTACATAGAGACATTTGCACCTATTACAAAAATGGACTCCATTCGACTAGTTTTGGCCATTGTCGCTTCTCACAGATGGGAAGTTCATCACATGGATGTGAAGAGTGCATTTATTCATGGAGATCTTAAGAAGGAGATATATATGGAGCAACCATAGGGATACATTCATAACTCTTCACTCGTTTGCAGATTAAATAAATCTTTGTATGGCCTAAAACAGGCTCCTAGAGCTTGGTATGCAAAGATGGATTCTTTCCTGCTTTCCATTGGATTCATTCGATGCAAATCTTATCCGAATGTTTATTTTCTGCAACATGATTATTCCCTTTTTCTGATATTATTTTATGTAGATGACTTACTGATGAAAGGGAACCTTACTTCAACTATTGATTTGGCAAAATCAACATTGCACGATCGATTTTCCATGAAAGATTTGGGACTGTTGCACTACTTTCTTGGTCTTGAAGTTTCTCAGTCTACTTTAGGGATCAATATGGCACATTCTAAGTATGAATCAGATATACTTGTCTACTTTCAGATGATAGAATGCAATTCAGCATCATCTCCCTTTCTTTCGGGGGTCAGATTTGAGGATGCGGGTACTACACCTTTGGTGGATAGTACATTGTATCAGTAGTTGGTTGGGAGTTTTTTGTATCTCACTCACACCCGACCTGATATCTCTTTTGCAGTAGGATTTTGTTCCAAATATATGCAGGAGCCTCATGAGCTTCACTAGAAATCTGCAAAGAGAATCCTTAGATATGTGAAAGGTACTCCTAGTTTTGGTATCTTTTATGCTGCAGATTGCTCACTTTCACTGATTGGGTACACAGATTCTGATTGGGCTAGCGATGGTACAGAACACAAGTCCACCTATGGTTATGTTTTCAGCTTTGGTTCAAGGCCATTTTGTTGGTCTAGCAAGAAGCAATCCACGATTTCTTTATCTACAATAGAGGCAGAGTATAGAGGTGCAGTGAATGCAGCTACACAGGTTGTTTGGTTACAAGGGATTATCTCCGAGTTTGGTATTCAGTATCCACTTCCGACTGTCATATTTTGTGACAATCAAGGGTTCGTTTAGATATCTATTGATCTAGTTTAGAGGCAGAGGACCAATCACATTGAGATTCACATGCATTACATTTGCAAGCTGATCCGTGACAGAGTCATTTCACTGCAGTATTTCCCCACAGAACATGAGTTTGCAGACATCTTCACCAACTCCTTCACTGAAAAGAAATTTTTAGAACTGAGAGCCATGCTTGGAGTGGTGGAGACAAGTGAGTAGGTCACTTTTGGCCACTCAACATTTTTTTTCCTCTTTNGGTTCCCACAAGGTTTTCCCTCTTTCCTCTTTTCATGAGGAGTTATTTTATGTGATGAGTACCTAAAATGGCCAAGTTGTTGGGACTCAATTTTTTTGTCATTACAGTTAGGCTCAAGGGGGTGTGTTGGAGCATAAACCTAACTTACATTAGTTTATACTTAGCTTAGACTCCTAGATATTGGTTAATACATTCCATCACACTTTATTTCACCTAATTTGGCCACATAGAGAAGAAGGGTGTGTCATCTCTAGATTTTAGGGAAAACTACTATTTTTAGATCAAGACTCAACTCCCGGTTCTTGATTTTCTTGATTTATTCTTGATTTATTCCAAATACCCCATGAAAAAACTCATCCATTATTGGGGAATGCACACTTCCTCTTTGAGTGAGAGATTTATTCCTTAATTAATGATTTTTGCCTTTACTATTATTAGTAACTACTATTTTGGGTCAGTGAAATGAGTTGGAACTGCTTTTCTTGTTAGTTAAGTGAGCTTAAGTGAGATAATGCACACCACTTGAATCTTGTGGGAATTAATGAGTGTGTTACATGTGTCTTTAGTGGTCTAGGTCGAACTATGTGGTCTCCCTTAGCCTATGACACCTATTTTAGCTTTTTCTAGCTTTTTTGACTAGAATTTCTATGTTGGAAATTCTATATATTCACCTCCTCTCTTCTTTTTGAGGTTGGTTGCTCATGTATATTCATTTTTTATTAATATAATTCTTTGATTTATAGAGAAAAAAAATTCTCTCATCTCTTGAATATCAGCAAATTGTATGTGTTCAATTTAACTAGAATTCTAGATCTATCGGGGTTTCTACAGGAATTCTACATACTTCAACTACAACTGCAACTTAGAGTTTTATGAGGAAACCCTAATTTTTCAAACTTCAAATTTTGGAATTCTGATCTAGGGACTAGATGCACTGGGCCGGGGAGAGTAGGTTGGAGCTGTTTGTTTTCAAAAATTTCACTTTTTACCCCTTGAAACTTGACCTGCGCAAATTTGGACTGGTACTTCTGATACTGGTTATGGTTTCCTAGTTTTCTAGTTTTCTAGTACCAATCAAAACTAGGGTTTGACTTACCAGAGGCTTTGGCCATTTAAAAGGTGCATTCAAGCTTCCAAATGATGCGCTAGGGTAGGGAAAATTTTTCTAGATGGTTTTTAGGCATAAATTACTTTCCAATAAAAAACCCTAATTTTCTTGTAAGACAACAGTGACTTTTTGGTTACCCAGTGAAAGGTTCTCTATTAAGTTTAGCTCTTATACCATGTTAAATTTACTACTGTTATTAAGTTCTTTTCATTTTACTAGAGAATAACAACATAAGTAGGATCACTGAAAGAAACACAATCACAAGGTACACAACATTTTATCCTGGGAAACCCTCATGGGGGAGAAAACCCAACAAAAACTTCCTCACTAACAAATTGCCAATACAATGCAAAGACTAAAGACCAAAACAATAAATAATATCTAAGACTGAGCATGCACCTCTCTTCTCCTTCTTGTAACTACAACTTCCTCCAAAATATGCACACTTATTGAGTGACTAAGTGAGTGAACAAATGAGGCACCATCCTCTCTTATTTATACTAGCTGAGGGGGTGCTAGGGTTATGTCTCTTCACCAAGCAGCGACAAATTATTTCAATAGTGGTTAAAACCACTTTAATAAACCCTAGGGTATGACTTCTCAAATACCACCATATGAATATGGTTTTACTAATCCAAAAGAAGGGATTTGTTCATACATAAGTCCCAACATGATAAATCCACAAAAGGAAATTTCATCTATAAGATAATAAATCAATTATAATTAGAATATTCTTCACAGTTACAATATTTCAACAAGAAAGAAAAAGACCAAAACACCAAAAGAACCAGTCTCCAAGACTTGTGCACTATAATTTCTTATGCAGTCCAAGATGCACAAGAGAAGTGTGTGTGTGTGTGTGTGTGTGTGTGTGTGTGTCCAAATGAGAGGAACCTATCCTCTATTTATACACAACAATGTCTCTTGACCTAACTAACCCATAAAACAGGGTCGACTAGCCACGATGGGGATTTTTACAATTATAAGTAAAATACCAATAATATGATAATTTATGTTGAGCCGACTTGTACAATATAATTATAATAACCTTTTTAAAGGTTTGACCAAAACAAATATACAAGAATATCTTCCGTAGTTACACCAAAAATGTTAACACATATTTGTTAAGCCTTGTCCCTTTATGTACTTGTCCCTTTATGATCAAGTACATTTGCCCCAATGGGACTATGATCTTGGAGGTTTAAGCCTTGTCCCTTAAGTCATATTCCTAGATCTTTGACACCCACTTCCCCCTTGTTCCAAATCAATCTCGTTGAGATGTGACATCATTAACAACAAGATATGGAACACATGCTTTGATTTTATTATATCCAATATAAATTCTAAAATGATTCAAGGATTTTAAAAGGTGATAAGGTTGTTTCTCAGTGATTGAATACTTAATTTCAACATATCTAAGGGTCTTAATTATGAAGGAAATAGGTTGTTCATAATCATCTTTATTCTTTCTCAAGATCACCCCAACAATAGTGTCCTCAAAAGAAAAATAAAAAAATTATAAAGTCTCGGGAATAGTTGGGTCTAACGAGGAAGATTGACATAGTAATTTCTTCCTTAACATATTCAAAATATTTCTTACTATTATCATCCCATTCTAACAAGTCATATTTCTTTAATAAGTCATTCATTCATTTTACTTTTTTCAGCAAAGTTCAAAATAAATCTCCTTATAAATTTAATCTTGCCAAAGAATGATTGCAAAGAATCCTTACTGATTGGGGGAGGGATTTTCTTAATAGATTCAATTGTATCTGGATCAACATAAATACCATACTCAGAGATAAAACGACCCATTTTTTTTTTTATCAATACCAAACATTGATTTCTTGGTATTTAGGAAATACCGTACTTCCTACATCATTCAAAGATTTTCCTAAGGTGCAAAACATGTGTATCTCTCCTTGGAAACAACTGTTAAATAATCTTGATATATCTATATTATTTTCCTATTAAGTATCTAAAGGAAAAGTCCATTGCTCTTTGAAAATTGGATCTGACATTCATAAGACCGAAATACATCCTTAAATACATGAAAGTTCCCCAAGGGGTGGTAAAGGTAGTCTTAATTTGGTCCTATTATTTTACTAGGACTTGGTTATACCTGGAAAATCCATCTATAATAAACATCATCCCTGCACCAATGACTCTTTATAGAAAATGTTCCAAGTATGGGAGACGATAATTGTCTTTAAGAGATAGTTGATTAAGGTTCCTAATGTCCACACACAATCAAATATATCCACTTTTATTTTGGAAAAAAAGCAATTTAGCCATCTAGGAAGAATATCTAATGGGGCTATGATCTTTGCATCAACCATTTTTTGAAGTTCCTTTTGGATTAAGGGAGATGAATTAGGATTAGTATATCTTAGATTTTTTCTAAATGGTTTGGCTCCCTCCTTGAAAGGAATGGAATGTTGGATAATTTCTCCCTTATAGGTCTTTAAATCGACATATGACCAAGAAAAGACATCTTTATATTCTTGGAGAAGGTTTATTATGATTTCTCTTTCAACGAGAGTGGTTCCCTTTCCTATTTTGATCATTCTAGGATTATTCTCTGAACCAATATTATACTCAAAGGCTTCATCATATTTATCAATGATAGGTTTCCCTTTATACATATCATGCTTATCAAACATCCTTTCTAAAAAACCAACTCCTTTGGGAAGAGTGTCGTTTGGCATGTTTTCAAATCTCAAGTTCATGGATTCAACCAATAAATTGACTTACTTGTCTGAAAATTTCTTGTTTCTTTGTATTAAATGAAGGATTTGAGCATCATCATTGAAAAATTTCAAATGATCAAGGTTATTGAGGACATAAGGTATAAACACAACTTCCATTTTCATAGGTCATGAAGTATTTCTTCACAAGGTTGTAAAGTAGTTGCAGAAACAACTAAGGCATAAACAACATGGTTCTTCTCTCTTGGGACATCTTCAATTGAAAATTCATCATAAAGTTATATGGTATCCCAAACTGAATTCCTATATCTCAAATTTTCATTCTTAGCAACGAAATTCCTCTTTAGCTGGGAGAAAACTAGGTCAGAGTCCCCTATGACTCTTAGGAACTTAATTTTCTTATCAAGGGATAAGTCCAATCCTATGCTTAAGGATTCATACTCAAAAATATTAATTGTACAATCAAATTCAAGCCTATAAGAGAAAAAGGTGGCCTCATGTGAAGGAGCGATAAGAACAATGCTAGCACCAAATCCTGAGCTAGAGTGAGCACCATCAAATTCTAAATACCAAACATTGCTAGTACTTTGACATTATTATTCTTGAGTCATAGGATGAGTTAGGGAATAAAATTTACCAATCATTCCATCTAGATACATTATCTCATTCATAGGATTTTGGGGGTCCTCATTGCTCAGCTTGGTACCTCACAACCATCTCTCTACAAAGGGTCACAAAATCCCCATTAGGAGTTCTGATAGTATCGTAGGACAGATCCATTTGAATACTACCAGTCACGTTTGTGGCCAATTTCCTAGACAACAACATTTCAAAAGTATCAAGTACATCAAACACTACAACATCCATCAGAAGGGATATATATGGGTAAGTGGCTAAGATAAACTTGAGGTTTTTAATGAGACCACAACCTAGGATGGCTCTTGACTCAATGTTGCATAAATTTATATAAGGCCTTATAATCTATAGGCCAATTTGATTCATAAATTTCAAGGACACAAAATTAGTAGAAGCACCCAAATCAAGCATGCAGTTGTGAAGGAGGATATCATTTGCCACTAATAAAGAAGAAATGTGCATGTGCCCCATTTTTATTGTCATTATTTATGGTATGAAGGATTAAGGGGGATCTTCAGGATCACCTTGGAGATCAAATAGTTCCTCAATCTTGGTCTTTTGTGAAGGGATAGGGACATCAGGCTTGGTGAAGACAATTTTCGATTCCAAGTCCCTATAGTCTTTGTTGAATGTTGACAGAATAGGGTTAGTGCTATCATTTGAAGGTTTAGACTTTGGATGAACTTTGGGATCTACTCTAGTCTCTTCATTCATAATATTCAAAATTTATGGCTTGGCCTTCGCAACGGCCTTAGCCTTTTCGAGCTCCCATTTATCTCTAGTAATGGAAAAGGTTTCTTGTGAGGGAACATCATATGTATGATCTAATTCCTCAGTCCAAGTCATACATCCCGAGGTATTAATGTTGTTAAGGTCTTATTTGTAAAGATTGTACTCTTTACCAAACACACCAATTTTGTTCATAAGTGTTTCTTGAGCTTGCTTAATTTGTTTGAGCCTTTGTTCTAGCGCAGTAAGATTTTTATCACTTATTTTCTTAGTACAATCATCTAACTTGGAAGTAATTAAATTTTTTTCCATCTCATATTCCTGTCCAACAAGGTTTTCAAAGACTTGTCTTTCAAATTGATTCCAATTTGTCCTTTAAAGGCATGAGTATAGTGTAACAAAATTTCCCCATACTTTGGTCTAATGTCCTCAAGAAAATCCATTATTAAAGCATCAAATATTGCATTAAAATCATTAATAGGCTCTTCTTCCTTTCTATTTGTTGGGTATGTGTTATATTCTTGGCGGTTTTTGCATCCATTTTTGGGCGGTTTTTAGGCACATGGTTTTCACCGATGGTTTTCTATTTCTAGTTAAGGAATTATGGTTGTTGACTAATATGATTTACTGGATTAGGGTTTTGGATGATACATGATCATATATTCATTCACATCATATATTGTAAACAATGTATGACGTGTATGAATATAGAATATGTTGGTTTTCCCAGTTTGGGTTTCCAGGGGAAATATCTCTGTGTAATGTGTGTATTTGCCATTGTATCTTTTCTGTTCTTTTATTGAAAATTTGTTTGCAGTAACTAATTGTACAAGGTTAAAATCTACACTCTTGAGATGGAAAAAATGGGATAAGATTAGTCTATCACTTTTCTTGAATTCCCACCTGTTTAGGAAGGCATATCAAAGCACTTGCCAAGTTTTGATACCTTTATTTGGTAGGTTGTTATACCATGAACTAGTATCTCCTATCGATGAAGAGGATAAGACTCTCACGATAACATCTTGATGTTGGTAGTGGACCTCATGGATGCCCAAGGAATTTTAGAACGAAGTGAAATTTTCTTTGATGGATATCTCATTATGACCCGAGAACTTTGGTAACCACTTATCAACATCTTTAAGAAAATCATGGGGAAAACCTTGAATCCTAGTCATGTATAAAGTCTTAAAAACATTAGAGACTCATGGTTGAAGAGCCATTTGGGATATAGGAGGATATGTAGGATACCTTCTCCTTTGGGTTCACATAGGAGGAGTTTCCAAATGATTTGTCTAAGTAAGGATCACCAAGATGAGATAAGGGATTCTTACCTTAATGGAGACATCGAGTAACATAAATAAGAAGGGATTTGAGACAATATTACTGAATAAGGTTGAAGTATAGACTTCAAAATTATAGGAAGAATGACTCAATTCTCCCCGAAAACAACTCCAAATGTTATCACATAGTATAACACTTGTGAAAATCCTTCACAAGATAGTAAACTAGTGTAACATATGGAAGTAATTTCAACTATCTTAGCAATTTCTTCCCTAGTAACCTCAATGGATACTGTAGCAAGCTTAAGGCAAGTCTAAAATCCCCTTTGTTGGTTGCTTGATTAGATAGGGTTGAGTCAAGGGAAAATTCAAAGTAAGATATAAAAGGTAAGTTGATTGTGCGTGTATGAGGGGAGTTGGTGAGAAAATAAATTATGTTATCTAAGCTAAGGAAGTGTATTAAATGCCATAAAACACTAGCTATCAAAAGATAAATGAAAGTTGAAATAAACTTTCGAAGAAAGACTAGATACTTAAGCATGTAACAAGTTTACAACAGTAGCAATATACCAGATTTAAAATCACCAATAATTACATGAAATAAAGAGCATGCAATTATATTAGTTGGGTGCAATGTAGCAAGCCCTAATGGCTGAAAATGTAAATATTGAAATAATGACTATGTTATAGATGATTCCAAACATTTAATGCAAAGAGTTATGCTATAAATTATATAGAATGAAGATACAATGAAAACCCTAATGCTAACACAAGTCATTGGGAGAGAGAGAGATATAAATTAAGGTTATTATCACTTGCAAATGAGAAGAAGACTAGTTCCATATTGAACTCTTGGGAATCTGGAGTCAATTTAACACCTTCAATGGAGGTTAAAAGAAATATAAGACTTGAAGGCTTAAATCCCTAGGATTATCCACTCATAATCCTAGTTAAAACCTTCTAGCAGACAAATTATATTGTTTATCCTCTTATAAACCCTAGATGTCGTCCTACTTCTTCTCTAGTGTCTAGAAATGATAAAGTGGAAACTGTGTCAAACCATAGAGTTTATCCTCTCATAAACCATAGACTCCAACTTCAAACACAAGCTTAGGGGGATATCCTCTCACAATCCCTAATATTGACCTTGTATGCTTCAACAAAATCAATATTGATAAAAACAAGGGAAGGGGATAAACACTTTTAATCCTTCCTTAGGGTTTCAACAAAATCATTCAAGGAAATAAGGATACCATGAAAATATTACCAATATAATAGGTAATTCACCAAAATATACCAAGAAAAAACACGTAAACTTGAAAAGAGAACTTACTATCCAAGTCGTTATTCATGAGGAAACCCTAGTTTCATGAAAAAACCACCAAGACAAGAGGAAACATCCACAATATCACTCCAAAAGTGTGCAAAAGAGCTCCAGAATGAGAAAAGAAGATNNNNTATTTTATTTATGTCGGCTTTAGGCCATTAGTTGTAATTATAAATCCTAGTCTCCTATATATACCAAGGAGATATTTTCATTTTGAATCATCTTGTATTTGAACATTTAAGTGGGGTAAAAGGAGGTTGCCCCCTCGAAGAGGCTTATTATCTGAAATTATCTCTATTTCAAGGTGTTGAGTACTTTTTCTGTGGTTTTGCTATGCTATATTGATATTTGGTTCTTAACATATGGTATCAGAGCTCAAGGTCTTGGGGTTTCACTGCTACATCTGAGACACCTTGGAATTTTTTCTATAACGTTTTTTCTACAATGTTTTAGAAGGAACATCTTGGAGGATATTTAGTAGATGGATCAAGGTACAATGGGTTCAAAATTCATCTCCTGCGGCCGTATACTTTCAGAGATACAACCTGTACAAGATAGGGTTCTGGAATCATCCTAAACTGAGTCATTGCAGAATTTTTGCTATAAAAACTTTTATGTAATGTTTCAGACCTTGAAATCTAGAGGCTATTTACAAAAATTAGTAAGGTATCTGTGGTAAAATTTTTAGCTTTTGGGTCATCTTAAATTTGTATATACACCCTATGTAAGATACGGTATCTGACTAGTCCTATTGACTAGTCTCAATAAGGTGTTCCAGGTAAAAAAATTATAACTTCTTCCTAGAGTATCCAAATTGAGTGGGACTAGTTTCATTGGATCATGGATAGTCTGTAGTATTTCTGGTGCGAGTTTCAAAATTTTAGATGAATTATTTTGTGCGGGGCATGCTATACAAGTGAGATCTCTTGGAAAGGACAACATTCGACAAGTTGTGGGGAAGTTACCATAAATTCCACTTGGCACATCCAATTTTGATCAGACCTATGGCATTGTAGAGAAGAAATATCAGAGAACTACATAAAATAAAGTTTCATACCCATAAGGGCTGAAACTTGGGAGATACAATAGAAAAAATATTGTCTAGCAGAACCACCTCAAAATCAAGGTTCAAAAGTGATACTTGGCCAACATGCCACCAAAAAAGGGAACTTCTACACCAAATAAGCCTTC